>JASPKZ010006570.1:0-36544 GCA_030220185.1 Diploptera punctata | reverse complement strand
TGATGTTTCACAAAGTAACTCAGCGTATGTTATTCGAATAAACCGAAGAAGATATTCTCCAAAAATCGGCGTAATCCGACAATCAGAAGTGGAAGTATACCCGAAACTCGAAGTTGAAATGTTTCTCTAGCAACCTTGTTTGGTTCATCGCAATGTATGACATACAATTCAATTAACCCTTAAAATTACTATATATTCTATAAGTTACATTAGTTTCTTGTATGTATTATTTTAATAAAGCCATCATCATCATCACTCCAGGGATTAGGCAATTGCCCGTTCCGACTTCATAATGCATCAGCCCAACGTCTTTTAGGTCTTCCAACATCACGCCTTCCTCTTGCTTGATAATTTCTTGCTAACAATGGATATCTCTCCTTACTCATTCCATCCATGTGATCAATCCATTTCTGTCTGTAATTCGTGACTTTAACCAATAAAGGCTGTACTTTCAATTCTTCTCTTATATCCTCATTTCTTATTCTATCAAGTCTTGTACATCCTTTTACTTGTCTCAGGAACCTCATCTCCGCCGTCTGTATTCTATCCTTCTGTTTTTTCACTGGAGCCCAAGTTTCACATCCATACAATATTGTGGGAACCGCCATAACATTATAAATTTTTATCTGGTTTCTTTTCTAATTTTATTTTTGAATGTTCTCAGTATTGTTCCACACACAGTCTGAAATTGATTTATTTTGGAGTCAATATCTCTTTCCACATTGTAGCCAACATCACAGCCCAAATATTTGAAACTAGACACCTGTTCTATACTTTGATTTTCTAAAATAATTTTGGATCTCACTGGATCTCTTTCTCTAAAAGCCATGGTCTTCGTTTTCCTTACAGAAATCGTTAGATCGTATAATTTACATATTTCATTTAATGCATGCATTGATTTCTGTAAGTCGTCTTCATTTTTCTGTATTATGATTATACAATCGTCAGCAAATAGAAGATTATTTATGATGAGGAAAGTCAGTATATATTTATTAAATTGGTATTTTAACTTAAAATGCAGAAGATGAAACATTGATTTTGAAATAGCTCCAATTGGAACTATGTAATAATTTAGTTGAGGACAACTGACTTAGCAGGTACCAATTTTATGTTTAACATCTTATTACATAACCTCAACGGTGCATTAATATAAATTTTAAAAGTGCTGATCGGGTAGTTTGATGTAGAGTATGTATAATATTGAATAGCTGAATAAGAGAATACATTTATCTACGTTCATGGAGATTGAGCCAGCATATCAAGAAATGAAACAGGTTGTTTAAAGAGGAGAAAAATTATTTATCTGATAATTCATTGGGTTTAAAGTGTAATGACGACGATGACATTAAAAACTACACTATCTAATTTAAAACTTAAGCATGTATATCCTTGTCTAAAATTGCCAAGCCAACTTTTCCCTCGCCTCAATTTGTATTCAAAACTAAAGAAAAATCCAATAATAGTCCAGTTTTATCAACTCAAATAATGAATCCCTTTCAATTATAAAAGAGTTCATCAGCCCAACAACATACTTTGTAGTTCTCCATCTAAATTAATCCTAACACATTCACATTGTATTGAAACTAAAGTACTAGAAAGATTTAAATCCTGAAAGTGGATGGGCAAAAGATCTATTAGGATCTATAACAATTGTAGATCGAAAATCCAATTATATACTGAATTTGGCAAACGGCGTGGAAAACCTAGAAGCTAGTGTACATCCATCATTGGTCGGTTGTAGTGGCTCAGGATTTTCCATTTGTTGGACTGCAGAAGGAGAGAGAGAAAGGCTTTGCGACGTTCCAGATAACGTAATCCTATCTCGTCTCCCTCTATCTCTCTTTCCTAACCTTGCTTGTACATTTTATGCAACCTTCGTTACATTTTATCCGTCTGTTGTAGCAGAAGTTAACAAATGAAAACCATTTTGTGTTTTTCATGCCGTATTAATTTAATCAGTCGAATTTCACAAATACCGAAACATGGTTTAAGCGCTAGCGTTTGAGACTCGTATTTGGGTGGTTCCGGGCTCAGTCATTGATGCCCTACAGTCCTACTAAAGTGTATTCACTACCGTTTAAAATTTCACTTGCCAGAACATTAAATTCCCTTCCGCCCATGTCAGAGACTATCAAAGTATACTTACTACTCACTGGCACTATCGAACCCGTAGGTTCATGGCCGCGCGTACATAAGCTCTCCATACATCCCTATCCTGAGATAATGCTTTCCAATCATTCCATGTATAATCTACTTCCATCAAATCATAGTTAATGTTATTCTCCCACCTCATTCTTGGTCTACCAACTGGGCGTTTTCCCTCTGGCTTTCCTATAAGAAGCTTCCATACACGTCTTTCATTCCCCATACGTGCAACATGTCCTGCCCATCGCATTCTACGAGACTTAACTGTTCTTATTATATCTGGCTTCCAATAAAGACCATGTAGTTCATTGTTATGTAGTCTTCTCCATTCACCTGTCTCTTCATCTCTCTTTGGTCCAAAAATTTTCCTAAGTACTTTATTCCCAAATACTTGTAATCTCCTTTCCTCTCTTAAAGTAGGAGTCCATGTTTCGCATCCATATAATATAACTGGTAGAATAATAGTTTTATATATTTTCAGTTTAACGTTTTTTGAAAGGAGTTGGGACATCAAAGTATAATGCAAAGCTTCCTGATTCCTGACTACCTTCTCCCGGCCACCTAACTTCCTGTAAAGCGACTATATCCACAGGCGATTTACCTAATTCCCGCGTTAATGTCTGTAGTGCCCCGCTATTGTATAAAGTCCTAACATTCCATGTTCCTAGGAACATGTCCCTGTGTTTGAACCTTTGGAATGGATTCCCTGAAGTACTCCCCGCCCGGAGATCCGAATGGGGGACTATTTGACCTCCGGAAAATTTTACCCCAGTTGAACCCATGTCTGCATTTCTCGACGGTTGTATTTTTACGGTGAAAGATCGTCACTCTTTCGACCAAGGTACTTTTTTCGTCTGGCTTATCACCTTCGACCAGTCCGGCATGGGTAACCCTATCGGCAGCAATGCTACCGCCGGCATAGCTCTCAGGATCATTTAAGCACGCAAGCCACTTCACCACGACAAGGTAAATATACTATGGAGGGCTATCAAAACTATAACATTGTTCAAAAACAAACTTAAATAGTATATTGCGATACGAGTGTGGTAAACTTTTGATACGGATCGAGGAAAAGTTTAAAAACGAGGCGCTTGCGCCGAGTTTTTTTTTTTTTTAATTTCCGAGATTCCGTTACGTGTTTACCACATTTGTATTGTATACTGTTTTTTGCACTATGTGTATTTAACTTAGTAATTAAGATATTGGCTAAAATATTAATAAATATAATAGAAGATAAATGTTGAAGCACTGACTTGGTGGTGAATATATTGTATAGATGATTGTGTGGACTGGGTATGTTCTCATTAAGAATCAGGTTGTTGTCCATTTCTCTTAGGATTGAGATTTCCTCCAGTATGTTTATCCTCGGTCCCGCGCCGTAGCCGAGCGGTTAAGGTAGGAAGCCTTGGCGCAGAGCTACGGGACTTGCGCTGGTTCGAGTCTCCATGGGGGAAGACATTTTCTCATGGTATTTCGGCCAGTATGGGACCGGTGCCCACCCAGCATCGTGAGGCAATTGGGTAGCTACAATAAGTAGCGGCTCCAGGTTGAGGAACCAGCTATAACGGCTGGGGGACTCGACATGCTAACCACATGTCACCCCTACATGGCTGTTGATCATCTACCTCTGTGATTGACACATGTGGATGTGAAGGGCCAGCAGCCGGCTGGTAAAAGGGCAACCGCTGAAAAGTGGAAAGACCGTCAATCTAAAAAAAAAAAGGTTTATCCTCGTTGGAATGTTTTATTCTTCTTCTTCTTCACTTCCTAGTTTAGGCAAGAGTTGCCTGTTCCGTCTTCACTAATAGATCTAAGACCATCTCTTCCGAGGACGTCCGACATCTCTTCTTCCTCTTGGAAAATAATGGAAGATTTTATTTGGTAATCTACTTTCTTCCATTCTTTCTACATGTTCTTTCCACTGTATTTTGTTGTTAAATATATTTTCTTTTATGGAGTAGATCTGCAGTTCTTCACGGATATCCTCGTTTCCATTGTGAAGAATACGAGTAATATGTTTTCCTCTGATCGCGGTACCAACGCTATGCAGAGTAGACCATTGGTGGGGCTGCCACCTCGAAGCCTTAGGTCCAGCTTCTGGATGTACTAACCCCATCTAGAGGGTTGCCACTTCCGCCGTGATGAAGGACTCCTTCTGCGCCGAATCTGCCTTTGAGGTCTTCACGTAACCCTGGCTAGGGCCCTTACACAGTACTATCAGTCGGAGCCAACTGAACCCTGGTTTTTTTTACGAGGTTGTTACTCCTCCCCCACCTCCCTTTCTCATCCGGGCATGGGACCGGCCATGGCGGAGTTTGGAATGTTTTCTCTATGTAATATTGTGAGAGTGTTATCGATATAATGCTTATGGTGTCCAGGCTGAATTACATGTTTTGCGTAACTTGATTTTCCTCCATTACAAACAAAATCTCTAAAACATTACATTCAAAGAATATACACTGGCAGGATGATCGTCTACCTCTGTCATTAACACATGTAGATGTATTACTTCCCTATGGTTTAAATGAGAGCTTTGGCGCTGGATTTTAGTGCCTTGCAGTTAAAAAACAGATAATTTTTGGACATGACCTTTGTACATAACATGTTTCTCTGGAAGATTAATTAAATTCTTGCATCATAGAGATTTTCCATAAACACTACCTTGCAGTTAAAAACGACAGAACTGTTTACAATTTTTTTACTCATAACATTAGAGCTCGTCAATAGCTACCAAACAAAAAAAAAATCGGTTTATAAATAGAGGAGAATGGTAATTAACTGTTTTGTCTTTGCCTATATATATATATATAGGCCTATATATATATATATATATACATATATGGTATTATTACTCGGAATGGTTTAATAGTTAGGTGTAATCAGCAGGGCTGCGCCAGATTAAAGGAGATAGACAGTGTAAAGATGAACTCAGTGATAATGGTGTTGTGCCGGGGATACATCAGATAAAGCTCCAGAGAAATCACATCATAACCCATGACGCTAGTACATTAAATTACAATCATTACAAAATTAAATTACAGTAGGGCCAGTATTACTACAAATCCCATTTGAAAAAAATTAAAATAGATAACTTTATGCAGTCTGTTGCAATGTATGGAAATGAGGTATGGGCAATCAATAAGTACGACAAGAATAGATTAAGAGCTCTAGAAATGGATTATTTACGCGTAAGTGCCAGAAAGTCAAAATTAGAACATGTCACAAATAAGGAAATTAGAAACGAAATGGAAGCAGAAGAAATCATAATTGAGAGAACTGAGGAGAAGGAATTAAAATGACTAGGACATATTTTAAGAATGGAAGATGTGCGATGGCCGAAACTATTATATCAATGGCAACCGATGTACCAGTTACAATGGAGGGCTGTTGTCCCAATAGTCTGTATTCTCTTTTGATTGTAAAAATATAAAAATATTTTCTAATAACAAGACATTGCCGACAGCGGCGTTTAAAGTTATTCGAAGAATATGAAGAAATATGAATAACTGGAAGCAAATGACGACTGGGGAATTAACTTACGAAATATAGTAATAAAACAGTAGCCTTTGCAAATGATCAGATTTTAGTAGGAAAAACAGAGGACGAACTATAAAGAATGCTATATAAACTAAATGAAATATCAAAAAAGATACTACATGGAAATATCCTCACAAAAATAAAAAACAATTGCCTTCAAGGGTGCTCATCCGGTTCGGACAAAGATAATATTAGGAAGTAAACCAATAGAACAAGTAGTAAGGTATAACTTCCTAGGTTGCGAAATTTCATACACAGCAGAAACAGATATAAATAACAACCTAAATAAGTTTAAGTAGTAGTAATAGTAGTAGGACTTTATTAGACAAAAAGTAAGATATTTACAATATTATTTACAAATATGGGTCGCACGGGCAGTAAGCCGTACGTGCTGTTGACAGTCCGTTACAATAAAGTAATAATTGGTAATAGTGTAAAGAAAAATAAACAACAAAAACAGCAATAACATTACAATTACATAAAGAAAACACAATAATAATATTACAATTAAATAATAACACAATAGCATTATACACTAAAAATATTAACATTACAATTACATAAAGAAAACACATTAATATTACAATTAAATAATAACACAATAGCATTATACACTAATTAATTTATATATAATTGTTAATAATTAATGGTATTGCATTTTGATAACATATATTTATTCATGAATGAGTGTTGTCCTTATGTTTCGCATTTTTTCCAGAAATTTACCGAGGTTTATCCAATTTTCTGGATTTACCAATAACTCGTAGCATGCCAATCTTTCCCGATTTGAATTTAGAAATCTTTCCGGTAATAACTGACGTCTCCAATATTCTAAATCATTACATTTTCCTAATATATGTATCTCATCTTCAAAGTTCCCGCACATTGGACACATTCGCATATCGTGATCGTCGCTAATTTTTAGAAATTTCCATGCCCCTAGCCTAAACCAAGCAAGCCCTGATCTCTCCTTAAATCCTAGGTTGAACATAAACGATTCTTTTCCCCAGACGTGTTTTAGGTCTCTTTGTAAACACAGTGAGCGTTTTCCTGTACATTCGGCGAAAGTATCTTGTTGGTTTATATCTAAGTACCTCCTCCTTATTTTTCTCCACACGTTCTTGCGATTTTCAGTCCCTTTTTCCCATATCCAGCCCATCCCAATCTTTTGGAGTTCTCTCCTAACCTCGTCTGCCCAAAATTTAACATCTATGTTTTTAATTTGGTGGTCGTAACAAATTGCTCTAAGCATTGTTTGTTCACCTTGGATTACTCGCAACCAGTATTTGAGTACACGAATTTTACAGTTAATGTCGTCCTGGAATGACCCGAATTCATATAAAATTCCACAGTTAGAAACGGCCGTACTAAGTCCTGTAATATACTTTAGAAAATGCTTATATACCTTATTTAGTATTTCCGTTCTTTAGAAACCCAAATCTCACTACCATAGTGCATTACTGGCCTGACCATCGCTCCATACATTTTTTCTAATGTGCTGACTGGAATATCAGGCACTCGACCCAGAATACCGAGTACACTGTTAAGTTGTCCCCTCCCTTTAAATAATGCTATATCAATATGTTTTTTCCACTTTCCGTTCATTTTCAAAGTCGTACCAAGATATACAAAATGTTTCACGTTTTGAAGTACTTGATCTCTGTATTTCCATTCCTCTGCTCTACCATAAACCGTCCCATTTTTAAAGGTCATTGTTCTTGTCTTACTAACATTTACAGTCAATCCCCAATTCCTACAGTATATTTCCAGTAGGTCAAGACCTCTTTGGAATCCCTTGATTGTCTTGGAACAGATAACTAAATCATCTGCATACAACAGGACTGGGATTCTAACATTTCCTATCTCCGGAGCCTCAATTTCTCCTTCTAGCATTACGTCTACAATATCATCAACGAATAGATTAAATAGCATTGGTGATAAAATGCAACCTTGTCTCACTCCCCGATTGGCTTCACTGCTCTCTGTAATGTGCCCTTGGTCTACTTTTATACAAAATTTAACATATTTATAAATTGACATTAAAGCATGTATCATTTTATGAGACAATCCTTTCCGATTTAATTTTTCCCAAAGTGCGCTTCGGTCCACAGTATCAAATGCCATCTTAAAATCAATGAATGCACAAAATAATTTACCCCCCTTCATTTTCAGATTGTCATCAATTAATGTTCTCAGAACAAATACGTTGTCCACCGTGGAGTACCCTTCTCTAAAACCTGCCTGATATTTTGAGAGTCTATTGTTCTCTTTAGCCCATTGTCTTATTCGTTCGTAAAGTACTTTACAATATATTTTTCCGAACACTGACAAGAGACAAATTCCCCTGTAACTTTCAGGTATCTGTGCCCCACCTTTCCCTTTGTATAGCGGTTGGATGACACCTGTCGCCCAGGCTTCCGGATAATCTCCTCCATTAAAAAGTTTGTTGAACGCAGTTTTCAAAACGTCTAATAATTTATTGGATGATATCATATTTTTCAAGAATTCCCCTGGTATTCCATCAATTCCAGATGCTTTACCATTCTTTAAACATTTAATGGAAGAAACCACTTCATTTTTCGAAATATCCTGATCCAGTAATTGAATATGAATTGGGTCAGGGATCTCAACTATATTTCCTTGATTATATCTTAACCTCTCATTTCCCAGCACCCTATCAAAGTAACTTCTCCATTCCCCGGGCGTTATTCTTGTCCGATTTATGGACTTTACTTTGAGTTCCCTTAACGCTTTCCATATGTCCGCAATGTTCCCACTTTCAGTTGCGACTCTCATTTCTTCGGATTTCTTATTTTGCCATGCTAGTTTTGTTTCTGCCAATAATTCTTTATATTTCTTTCTCTCTTGCGCATAATTTTTTCTGCTTTCATCTGTGCTTTCTTTTCTAAACTTTAAAAGACTACTTTCGACAAATTTCTTCTTCTTTCTACATGCATTATTGTACCACCCTTTGACCTTCTGGTTCATTGCGTATTTAACCTTGAATTTTTCCCCTGCTTTTTGAAAACATTCTGTCAAAGTTTTAATAACTTCCTCCCCGCTAAGATCATTTAATTGCAGATCCTGTATTAGCGTTTCCAAACTCCTGATAAATTCTTCTCTCAGATCCTCAATCCACCTGAAACGTGTAATTGGCCGCAATATTGTTGCCACCTCATCATTAACTGTCTCACTAATACCTTTCATATTTAAAATAAGTTTTACTGTTGTGATTAATTCCTCTACTTTTAGTTGTTGTCTTATTTCTGTGTTATGTTTTTTGTCTGTTCTTTTATATCCCGCTATTGGTCTGAGGAATCTCATTTCAGCAGCTTGTATTCCGGCAGATTGTTGTGTTGTCACTGTCCATGTTTCGGATCCATAAGTAATAATAGGCACTGCCATTGTCTTGTATAATTTTATTATAGAGTGTTTCCTGGCTTTATTTTTCAAAGTTCTTTTTAGTGTTCCTGTTATATACTTAAACTTGTTAATAATTAAAACTGAAAACAGAATATTTGGATTGGACAGGATCTAGATTCTCGTTTTATTTATTTATTTTTTTCCAAATACTGTAAAATGATCAGCCTCATGGGCTAGTGGTCAGCGTTACTGCCTACTGTTCATGAGGTCCCGGATTCGATTCCCGGTCAGACCATAAGAATTTTTTCTTAAAGGGAGTTAGTTATTCCTGTGGTTGCCCATGGTCTGGAATTTAGGTTAAATTTAGGTTAAGAACTTTCCTGGCGTTTCATTATCATTTATCACTCATCATATCATCGGGGAAACGTAACTCCGCCTTCCAGGTTACCCAAGAAATAGATTACAATTCCGCAAATGCCAGGGGAGAAAGCCAGAAATGTCATAAAAGGCAACCTGGTGGAATTAGACAAAACAATTAGAAAATTTCCCATAATAAATGCTTATTTTGAGGATTTTAATCTTAAGACTTTGCTTCATGCGCGAAATAAAATCGCATATTTCGCCAGATGTTTCATTGAAGTTTCGCTAAATTGACTTTTTAACATTTCCTAGTATTTTATTTAACGACGCTCTTAAATATTTGTTATTAAAGTCATCGCTCAAATCATGTGAAAGGGCGATACATTTTTCTCATATATCTCTTTCTTTTTTAAGCTTGATGTGCTTTTACGTGCCATGAATCTATGAAATGGTTCCTTTCAAAGGAAATTATGCTGAAAAAATTACGCTCTTAAAATTCATCGAACCAATTTTTAAACATACCCTTGATCTACAGCATTCGTTTAAAAAAAAGGTGTGTAGATATAACAAGGCAGTAAAGTAAGTAAGTTACAGGAACATGTATTTATAGTTTGTAATTAATCCTCAAACCAATATTAAATACTACTAAGATAGAAAAGCAATTAAAATAAATATCATACTTTTATTTACTACAATAGTTGTAAATACTTATTTTCCATCGTACTTTAACCTCTCACCTTATAGGTAATTTAACATGTCCCTCGTGTTCCAAGGGCATCCGGACCTTACAGTGGCACAACCTGTCGGGGGAGAGATTTTAAACGTTTGAGCAAACACAATTTTTTGGCAACATAAAGACATGAAGGGCTTCGAATCAAACAACACGAGCATTTAAGACGAAACAACAATTTACTCACGCATCAATACTAAACATGGCGAATACGGTGATGATTTTCTAGGACTACATAACTCGTGCCCCAAATGGGAGTCAATGACCAATCACATTTCAATGATTTTTTATTTGCAACCAATCACAGTCGTGTTTCACCTCGATTTTATCAATTTAATTTTATCACTTTAAAACAAGCTCCTCCTTTTTAGCATTCTGAATAGGTCATAGCATTATTTTGCAGTGACTGCATGTGGCTACGAGATTGTATATATGCCTATAGTGCACAAACGTTACCAGATACTGCTTGCGGGATATAATATAAAAACATTTGTAGCAATAGATTATACCACAAGAAAAGAAACCGCTGTTTGCACTTTCTTAAACATATTATTTCCCAGGAATTTACGTTTCAAAAAATATAATTGATATATTTACATTATAGGACATCAGTAATTAATTAATAACCTATAATGTTGGTTATAAATTTCTCCACAAGGTTGCATTCTTACAATATTGCGATCCTTTGACAATAAATAATATCATCTGGTAGCAGTGATGAACAAATGAAGCATAAAAATCGATTCTCATTTCTTATCAAACATCGCCGTTTACATTAAATTTACAGATATTTTAAAATAACTATAGGCCATATATAAATAATGGTTTGCGAGTAAACAGCTTAATTTTATTCGTTAAATGATCCTAACAACGGCCACTTTTGATTACCAGATTCTCTATATAAATTCACTCGTCATTTCGTGAGTCGTGAATTTATCGACAATTTGGAAATCACTCGTGGCATTACTTATGATAATTTAGATCTTAATGTTCCCTGGAGTTTGTCAAACAGATAATAAAATCTCGAAAAAGGAACATCAGACAGGAAACTTGTCCATACGGGTGGTCGAAGCAGTTAAGCTATCCAGAGACTACTTGGTGGACATAGTTATAAATTAATTTATAAATAACACTGGTCAACATGATTTTTGTCTCATGAGTACCAATAGTTGTACTTAATGCAGATTTTTATCGTGTTTTCAAATATGTATTCGGAATTTCTCTATCACCCACACCTTTTTTTATTTCAATTTCAATTAATGGATTTAAATAATTATTTTTTAATAAACGTTTTTTCGTCCATTTTTCCATTGTAAAATAAAACCAAAAGAGCTAACTCAGAATATTTCAGCTATGGAAAAGAGATATCAAGGCAAATGGGATCGTAATATGCTGGCCGATTATTGTTGGACCATCAAGAGGGATGCTCCACAGGCGCAATATAGCAGAATATCATCATTTCTTACTTTCTAGGTGAGTCCGAATGTTCGAATATTGTGTAGTTTCGAATGTAGAAAATATTAAAGTGTTTGAAATTATAAATTTCTGTCTCTCGGAAACCGTGTGTGATGGAGAAAACCCGATACCATATTTGAATTCAGAAGAACAAATAATATCAGAATCGCATATTTTTCGTTCTGAGACAAAAAAAGTTTATTTTTTGTTGCTCAGTGTAATTCGTAATTTACGAAATAACTTATGGTATTACCGTCTACTATAAAACGTTACTTGAGAGCTCTCAGAACTGTTATACTAAATTCAGGATTAGAAGCAAATTTGTTACAAAAGTATATATTTTATTTTCAGTTTTTCAGGATTTAAATTTTATATGTGGCTATTAAAAAATAATAACGTATTGGTACGTATTAAAAGCCATTTTATAACTTGTATGAATTTCTGGGATCTCTATGCCCGTGATCTGGTGCTCACTTTGGTTAGCGATTAGTAACTCAACTACTACGATTGTATCAGATTATCTCTACCTGACCGAGCGACTGGTCAAATCCCTGCCCATCCCCTCAATCCCCCAACCACCAAACAACGAGAAGCCAGACTCAATGCGGGAGATTAGTGCCGCTATCAAATTCTTATAATGCAGAACCTTTAATTGCAGAATAGTTTTTAATTGATTTTTTTATAATATGTGAAGGAACGATAATAACAAAACAAATGACAAACAATAATTAATTAAATTTAATTTTGGCTCAATACTTGAAACTCATGCTATTATGCATTGCAAGTGCTCTCACCGTCGCAAGTTCTCTAAAAAAATGTTCAATCAAGAATATATTAATCGGCGATATTTCCAGTTACGTTACATGGGTATAAAATATTATCTCTTGCTGTAAGAGAGAAGAAGAAAGTACACTGCTCAAAACAATTAGAGGAACACTTGTAATAAATTGAATAAGTAATTGTTTTTTAAAGCTGTGATGCTGGAAGTTAGACAATATGTAAATTGAATTATTAATTTTATCACTGGATACACATTTTAAAGATCCATGGCCTAAATACAGAGACATTACCTCAAATAACAAATATAGAGAATTTTTTTATTTTGGAAGGCACTGGCCACTTCTAATTGGTAAGCTTCCTGATGTTGCTATAGTGACGAATGTTGATTACTGCCTTGTTTATTGAAGTCTCTGACAAAATGAGGCATTTAAATGAGTTTGAAGTGTATCATGCTCTACATCTTTTACGACAAGATCAATCTCTGCGACAAGTGGCTAGAGAGCTTGGGGTTTCTCCTTCCGTGGTGTCCAGGTTACGCAACAGGCACAGAGAGACAGGTCAGTATTGTAGAAGACGTGGCCAGGGCCGTAAATTTAAAACAAGCCCCAGGATGACAGATACGTTGTTCTTTCTGCTCTTCGACAGCGTACAAAAACTGCAATAGACCTGCAGAATGACCTTCATATGGCTTCCTGAATCCGGGTTTCAGACCAAACCATAAGGAACAGATTAAGGAAAGAGAATATTCGACCAAAAAGGCCCGTTAAAAAAACACGCTTAACAAATGGGCATAAGGCAGCAAGACGTACGTATGATAAAAACCATGGTGATTGGAACCTGAACCAATGGGAGTCTGTGCTCTTCTCGGACGAATACAGGTATCGTCTTACACGTTGTGATGGTCGATTGAGGGTGTGGGGACGGCCAGGAGAAAGATTTTCTGCAGAGGCTGTACAGGAAATTGATAGATTCGGAGGAGGTTCCATAATGGTGTGGGCCGGAGTTATGTACAACAATCGTACGGACCTTGTACTTGTTCCCCAGCGACTGAATGCTGTCCGGTATATCGAGCACGTTCTGGAAGAGCATGTAGTACCTGCTGCCATTGGAGTAGGCCCAGGATTTCTGTTTATGCAGGATAATGCCAGGGCACATTCTGCGGCTGTCACCAGGGATTTCCTGAGGAGGAATGTAATTGAGGTAATGGAGTGGCCAGCGGTCAGCCCAGACCTCAACCCTATTGAACACTTGTGGGATCTTCTAGACAGGAAGGTCAGGAACCGACATCAAGCTCCACAAACTCTGCAGCAACTTGGAGATGCTCTGAAGGAGGAATGGGAGAATATCCCGCAAGAGGAAATCCAGAACCTTATTGTGAGCATGCCACGAAGGTGCCAAAGTGTCATCGAATGTCGTGGAGGCCATACACGATACTAACTCTATATAACGAGTGTTTAACTTTGAAAAATAAGCACAAGATTCAATTGCTTACATAGCGGAATTATTTGAAAAGTTAATTATCAGCGTTATTGATTTGTTTTTACTGACATGAGCAATAAATAAATAAATAAATAACCACAAATAATGAACTTTATTAATTTCATGTTTGTACCTTTATCCAATGAAAAAATATTTGCATAATTCATAGTGTTCCTCTAATTGTTTTGAGCAGTGTATTATTATTTAATAATAGATAGCTTAGGAACATTTTTTGGACCAAAGAGATAAGAAAGACATATGAATGAAAAAATAATTACAGTGAGTTACATTATATTTATGGGAAAACAGATGTGGTAAATAAATTTAAATATCATAGACTGCGATGGTCAGGACATGTCGCACGAATGGGTGGGAACAAGAAGTGAATGAATACTTCTGTAGGAAACCCTACGTGAACACCTAGTAGGTAGACTCAGAATGAGACATGAGCATAACGTTAAACATTATTTGAGAGAATCTAGGTATACAGGAATATATTGCAAAATCATAGTTAAGGACACCAATATATGGAGAGCTTATATTCGCTCGACCATAAACCTCCGTGTTCAGTAGTGCTACTTAATAGTAATAATAATAATATGAATAATGTTTTATTTATTCTGGTAAAATTAAGGCCATAAGACCTTCTCTTTCACTCAACCAGCACATATTTGACAATATAGACTATATATACATTATACTAATATTATAAAGAGTTAAACTTGCAGCAGAACTTTGGCCATTAACAACAAAAACAAATAAGTACCTTTTGGCAAAGGAAATGGATTTTATACGAAGGGCCGCAAGAATTTCAAGAAGAGAAAAAAAGGAACTCAGTTATAAGGGAGAAAATGAAGATTAAAGACACTATTTTATATTATATTAAAACTCAGCAATTAAGATGGTACGGACATGTCCAGCGAATGGAAGAGAATCGACTACCAAAATCTGTTTTGGAATGGAAACCTGAGGGAAGACGAAGCAGAGGAAGACCTAAAACCTCCTGGAGTCAGGGAATATGTTTATATATGAAGGAGAAACATCTACAACCAGGAGATTGGATGGACCGACAAAATTGGCTATTAGGAATCGGACGATGTCAAAGATATTAATCAACCGATGATCTATCTATCTATAAAGAGTTAAAAAAAGATATATATATATATATATATTTATTTATATATATATATATGTTGCAATATAAATTTCATGTAAAAACAACATTTTATACGATTTTATTAACAATAATAATACTTACGTTGACAATAATAATGATAATAATAATAATAATAATAATAATAATAATAATAGTATTAATATGTTAAATTATACGAGAAACACCATTTAATATATGTTCGTTACACTGGGTAATGATGATCTCGACGTTAGAGCAAATATAAATTCAGATTTATTTTAAAATATGCCAATCCAAAAGTAACAGTTTGGTGTCAAGTGTCTACAAATACATGGCCATTGGCTGCAATAATACTTATTATTATTATTAAAATATGTCAATGTCCGGCAGCCTCTTTTTTCTTGTGGTAGCGAGTTCCAGTTGCGAGAAGTGGAGATAATATAATGACATCAGGTGATGTGATGCCCTATGTTGCGATTTATTAAGCAAGAAACTATGTTGTGATCTTGTGTTTAAGTTATGGTTGGAGGGTAGATACTGGAAATGAGAAGATAAATAATTTTGCAAATCAATAAATTTAAAAAAAGCTATTTGGTAATATAAATGCTGTTCTTCCAACGTTTAGGCTTATGTTAAGATTGAACTGTATATCGAGAGATTATTTGAATTGTTTTTTTAAGAATGGGCATCAGTGTATTTTTATGAAGTTGAAATTTTATATTTGCGTATTCTGCACTCTAACATATTTTCGCAATGAAATGGCTTCACAGTTGCTAGTAGAAGATACATCTTTGAACTGTATTCAAAGGAAAGCATGAGTGTGGGTGTGCAGAAACCTTTTAGACATAATCTCGATTTCATACGAAAATGGTATTACACCCTTCCTTCAAAATTATATATATATATATACTTACTTATTTACTCACTGGCACTGGCACTATCGAACCCGTAGGTTCATGGCCGCGCGGACATAAGCTTCTCCATACATCCCTATCCAGAGTTAATGCTTTCCAATCATTCCCTGTATAATCTACTTCCCTCAAATCATAGTTAATGTTGTTCTCCCACCTCATTCTTGGTCTATCAACTGGGCGTTTTCCCTCTGGCTTTCCTACAAGAAGCTTCCATGCACATCTTTCATTCCCCATACGCGCAACATGTCCTGCCCATCGCAGTCTATGAGACTTAACTGTTCTTATTATATCTGGCTTCCTATAAGGACCAAGTAATTCATTGTTATGTAGTCTTCTCCATTTACCTGTCTGTTCATCTCTATTTGGTCCAAACATTTTCCTAGGAACTTTATTCTCAAATACTCGTAATCTCCTTTCCTCCCTTATAGTAAGAGTCCATGTTTCGCACCCATATATAACTGGTAGAATAATAGTTTTATATATTTTCAGCTTAACGTTTTTTGAAAGGAGTTGGGACATCAAGAATCTCTGCAATGCATAATAGCACGCATTTCCAGAATTGAGCCTATGTTTAATTTCTTTGTGCATCTCATTCCTATTTGTGATTATTGTTCCTAGGTATTTGAATTCAGCCACTTCCTCAAAATTTCCCTCATTTGTCATTAGCTGTCCATTTCCATTATATATTGAATTTCTACGTGTGGTCATATATTTAGTTTTACTGATATTTACTTCCAATCCTAATTTCTTAGTGTTACTCAATATATATATACCTTATCATTACTTTTCGAATTGAGCAAAAATAAATAAATGAATAAATAAAAATAAATGGTTAGAAAAAAATACAAAAGTACTCATATTGGTGCTGTGTGTGTGTGCATGTCTTCTTTCATTTAATGAATAAACGCTTTAATATGAATTGCCACATTGCGGCTTGGGATCTGTAGTGTAATCATTATATTCTATTGTCTTTTTGTCATCATCATCATCCATCACGAATTAGGTCTTTGCCTGTTCTGATCTCACATCTGTTCAGCCCAGAGTTTTCTTGGTCTTCCTACCGATCTTCGTCCTCCAAGATTGGTATCCTATCCTGTCTTATTGTATTTTTACTGCGTTTGTTTCAAGAGGCGAATGTGATATGAATGGTCATGATGATCAGATTGTGTCCAGAAACTATTTGGAGCCTAACGTTTCCTGACATTTGTCTTAATGTGGGAAAAATATCTGAAAAAAAACCCTTACTCAGAAATCTAGTCCGACCTGGGTTGACACACGGGCCGCTGCATCTGAGGTAATGATATAACCATAGACAACAGCGTGTGACTATGTAGATGCTCAAATTACGATATTATTAAATTTTGTTTATGAGATTGTGAACTTATTACTGGTAACGTACATTATAAATCAGTAAATTTATTATTTCGTCTCAAACTTGAAATTGTTTCATTCATTCTTTATCCCATTTAAATTTGACATTCCACCTTTACGTTGTCAACCGTTTTAATAAGAAGTTAAAAAATAGGCGTCCTCTCTTCGTAACGAGTTGTAACGAAAATTTAATTAAGGAAAATATAAGCATCTTTCTATGCTCTCGCAAATATTCACTTAGCTTAATCCACACTAGTTCTGAATGTAAAAAATTGAATTAATATTCTGCACTTAATTTAACTTTTTTTAAGTTTATAAGTCGAGAACGTAATTAAATCGTATATGGAATTACGTCATTTTTCATATTTTTTTAATTTTAATGCCTGAATAATAAATTGTTTTGAACGTCTATAGAAAGAATCACTATGATATTTAATTTAATCTTAATAACAATAAATTTATTGTTTCTTTCTTCCTTACTTATTCTTAGTTTGACCTATCCCTTTTAGGTATTTTATGTGCTCACCCCTGCCTTATAGACTGGATATTTGAAGTCTTGATCATATTCATACTCATTTAACCACACATTAACATGGAGGTCCATCCGAATGAAGGATCAGCTCAACTGTGGCTTGTACTGCGAGATAGCACGAATATTTTAGAGATGACACGCCATTCTCTCACACGTTCATACTGAAAGGGGTTAAAATTGTTTCAGGGACTCTTTTGGCTTTAATTGTTTTCCGATGTTTGTCTTACAGGTGAGGAAAAACTTGAAAAATACCTCTCAAGAAAACTTATCTCGACTTGGAATCGAATCCGGACCAGTTGTGTGTGAGACAACGACATTATCCTCAGACTACAGTGGTGGACTGAATAATAGTTCTTTATTCAAATTGGGAGGGCAGACTGTCGTGACCACTGCGACTTGAAAGATCTATTGCGCTGTCCCAGTATATGGAGATAAGTGGAATGAAACTCTACTCTATGTATTATGTAAGTTTTAGGTCTTCAGATTTTATTCCCATGACCTATACCACCGTGTCCGAGAAGTGGGCCTATAGAATGTATGTTAACCCCTTCTGCTCATTTTTATAGCTCAGGTTCGGAGTCATGAGGCAGTACCCTGGCGAGTCTCAATAGTCCCCGCATGCGCATTTTTTCAACATCTATGGATTAAGTAGCTACTAATAAAATTCATGGATTCAATTTGAAACTTGTCAAAGTTTGTTATTCCCATCTTTACAATATGGATGTATAATAAATGAACAATAAACTAAATATCTAATATATTTAGAAAATAAGAATACAATTGAAGATATCATTATCAATGGTATTCAAAAAGGACAACTAGATTCATTCATTTATCTACGATAAATAATAAACGGAAAATTTTCATTATAAGAAGAGATTAAAAATACAATAATGCTTGTTAATAGGGTATATCGTGCCATAGCAACGTTGTTTAGAAATAAAATGTCTAAAACCTCAAACTATAGTCGGTCTATACGTTAGTAAGATCAGTAGTAACTTCTTCTTGTGCGACTTGTGCATTAAAAAAAACAACAAAGGAAAACTTTCCGTGATCGTAATAAGTCGAGGAGGATATTTGGATCAATGAAAGTTACGAATGATTTACGGAGAATTAGAATAAACAATTAACTAAATTAATTAATCAATTAATTAACTAAAATTAGAACCATGATAAATTACATTAAGACACAGATTAAACTAGTTTGGATATATTAACAGAATGATAGACGAGAGTCTGGTAAAGAAATTATATAAACGAAAGTAAATATAGAGGATTCAAAGGAAAACCGAAGAACGGATGGGAGGATGTAATTATAAAGGATATAAAAATATGAAAAATATAAACTGGCTGAGGGCTATAATAAAAAGAATTATGGAAGGACATTGTTGACATGGTAAATTCATTCATCAATTTAAGATTTACCGCATTCAATAAAAGAAGAAGGAATGAAGAAAGAATGAAAGAAAGAAAGAAAGAAAGAAAGTAGGAAAGAAGGAAAGAAAGAAAGAAGGAAAGAAAGAAAGAAGGAAAGAAAGAAAGAAGGAAAGAAATAAATAAAGAAGGAAAGAAGAGAAAGAAGAAAGAAAAGAAAATAAAGAAAGAAAAGAAAAGAAAGAAAGAAAAGAAAGAAAGAAAAGAAAGAAAGAAAAGAAAGAAAGAAAAGAAAAGAAAGAAGAAAAGAAAAGAAAGAAGAAAAGAAAATAAAGAAGAAAAGAAAAGAAAAGCAGAAGATGTAGCATTACTGAAGATACTCCATACAACTGAACTTATACGCAATCTAGATTATTATGTAACTATATTTTTTATTAATGTAGGTCTACTAATGTATTATACTCATAGTATAAATGCATACATACATTTTGAAAATACTCGAATGGTCTACTGATTTCTGGCATAGTCCAAAGTCAAACAAAACTATAATACAGTTTGATATGAAAAAAATCACTTTTGATATTTGTACCGTTTACATGAAAATAAAAGTATTAAATAGAAATAACATAATTATAAAACAATATTGAGTGCGAAGTATGGGAGCAAAATTAGAAACATCTGTTTAAAGTTACTACAATAATGTTAACGTAAATTACATAATTTAAAGGCGAATTAACTCTGTTGCAGTTTTAATTTCTCAACGAAATTTTGTATAACCCATTTAAATAAATATGAAAAAGGTATGCCAACTTTCCATATATCCGCGAATTCCGATCATTAGGAGTGGAAATCAAAATTTTAGTGTAGATCTAGCGGTTTCTGTATTTGTTTTCTTGCAACATAATTGTACATACACGGTTTAATTAACAAAATAAAGATACAATGTTAGTTTACTCTAAGGCCTAAATTTAAAAATATCTCTAGTGGTAGCATGTCCGTTTTCTCAAAACGTAAGCGACTATATAGGATTTAATTATCAGAATATATACTCAATAAACCATTTACTTACTCCGAAAATCGGACCATAAATTTCACTTCCTGAGGAACTGTCTCATGTTTACGCAGTTTGAGTGATTAACTAGTATATATCTTATTTATTGATTGATTGGAAGCTAAGAATTTGCCAAACGGTCTTAACTCATCACTTGAAATAAAACACATTATTATTATTATTATTATTATTATTATTATTATTATTATTATTATTATGTTATATATATAATCTATAATATATTTACTTGTGTATTTGTTTCTTCAATTGTGGATATCATAAAAATAAACAATTAAAATAATATAGTCATGTAAAAAGAATGACAGAAGATAGATTCCCAAGAAGAATACTAGTATGGGTGCCACTTGGTAGAAGAAGAAGAAGAGGAAAAAGTTTACTTTAACTTACCTGATATATTTTCAAAGTCCTATAGTACACCAGTACGCATGCGCCAGAGTTTATAGAGCCAGCGATAACCAGCCATCGAACGTCATATCGATTATTATCGTTGTTTCGATTATTATCGTTTTTTTGTTTTATTTTTTAAGACACTTTTAAAATATAACGAACCTAAAAGCTAACTAACTCATACTTAACCTAATTCAATTACTGTAACCTAGGGTGGATCCCATGAAACGCCCCTTTTTTTCACTCCTTAATAATCGCAACCATCGATAACCCAGTAGTTCCAACTATGTAACATACTCTTTGGAGAAAATAGCAAGTCACCATCACAATATGTGTACTTGAATAAATACTTAAAAAATCTAAAATAAAGTTATAAAAAATGTTTTAAATATTTTAAAATATTACTAAATGCAAAAGAAGAGTTCTAATTCACAATAATAAACAGAACTATCAAGGGTAAGTGTTTGTAAACTTGAGCCGAAGAGGACGACAAAAAAAAAAATGGATTGATGGTGATTTGACCAGTATGAGGGAAAATGATTGGACAATGGAGCTTGTAATGACATATGTGGAGGAGAATGACAGTAGATTAATGGGCGCAGGAAGATGTTGTGAAACCCGCTAAAATAAATAAAAAAAATTATTATGTTACAAAAAATGCACAATAATACATGTAATTAGATAAAATGTAATACCAGTGAAAAAAATAGACGAGTGAAGTTTCCGCAGCAGCAAGTTCAGCCAGGAAAGAAGATTTGGGCTTAGCGGTTGAGATGATGTACCGAGGCAATATCCTGACTGGCTGTGTCCGACACTCTCTGCATGCTCTCACTCTACACTCTCTGGCCACACAAATTAACTGCCGTGATGCATTGCTCACTTATTAAGCTACACACACCCACCAAAATGCCAACTCAAGGAATTGCCTGCCACCAAATTAATTTAATTTGTTAAAAACCTAACTAGCACAATGCTACCTGTGTTGTCAGAAATTATAAGATCCTACCTTTAATTTATGTGCGAAAAAAAATGGGATTTGTTAATTAAAATTTAATTTATTGCGAGAGACGGTGAAGTTCACTATAATCTATTGTATGTATTCGTAAATCTGTAGCACATCGCCATTTGTATAAATGTATAGTAACGGTACAGGTATTTATTTTATTTCTTGTGCCACACAAAATACAGATATACATAAACTAGTTTAGGGGGGCGATGGGTGAAATTTTTATTTTATACAGTTTTTGAGCTGGAGACTTGAGTTTTTGTACAAAAATTCAGTGCATTATACATAATGATGTGTTAAAGTTTCATTCTTGTGAGACATTTATTTTATGAGTTATTAAATATGTATTGTATTGTAAGCCAATGTTTTCCCTTTACAGAGATTTAGGCGCTCTCCCCCTACAGGGAAGAATTTGAACCATACTAATTTAGTTACACTTGTTTTCGTATAGATGTCATTTTGAGTGGATCGTGGTCAGCGTTCCGCCTCATACTGACATCTAGGAAACCAAGGTAGTACTAGGACGGGAAAATTCGGTAAATTTTGCTTAGAGGCCTTTTTATTCAGGCTTAAGGATTTTTTACGAGCCTGAAAATCTTCAGACTCGGGACCCACAGCTTAAAGTCCCTCCCGGAGGACTTGCTCCTTGGATTTTTCCGTCCTAAAAAATCCATCGACCCCGGCCGGGTTTGAACCCGCGACCCTCGAGACCAGAGGCAAGGAGCATAATCACTAGTCCACCGCGGCCGATATAGTTATTAAATATAATATTAAAAAAAATTGTATATATTATAATTAAATGGGTTCCACAAAGATTTAGTAAAATGTCTGATTTTTTTTACAAGACCCCTCAAATATTTAGAAAAACATCATGCATTAGAATTCTTATAATGTGAATACAAAGGGAGAAAAAAAATGTTGTACCTCATGCGAGAAATTACAAAAAAAAAATAATAGTTGCCTGCATTTTATTTTTTATTTCATAAAATACTACTTCAATCATGAAACCCATGCACTACTTTGTTACTCACTGGTTTTAGGACATGCAGTAAAAATGTGAACCTTTTAGGATAACATTTGTGAATTCCATTCAATTTTGAATGTACAAAAATGCAGTGAAAATAAAAGTATGGAAAGAACAAGTTTAAAGATTTTGCATGCAGTTTAAATACAAAATGTAACATACAGACCTAATCAGCACTTTAGAGTAGGCCTACTTAGAAGTGTCATAGGCCTCTGAAACTTTATCAACGTATACATTAGAGTACTGGCTATTTTTTAGTACAAAAAACAAAAAATGCCAATTTTGATCTCAAATGGTCAATTTTTCACTCATCACCCCCTTAATAAGTGCTTTAAGATCACTGAATATTTAATTTAATATATCCTAGAAGACTACTTTCATTAGGAAACGTATCATATGACATAATAACTCTACATTCACATGTTTTTCTAGTCCAAATTATGAACACATATTTTTTTAATTACGAATATTCCACAATTCAGTGTTTCTCCTTCAACCCAAAGTGATTTGTCGCCAGAGGTTCCTGTCTAGAGGATCTTCTTCCCTCAGATCTCTAGCTTCCTTACTTCTCCTAACTCCATCAATCCAACCTTCTATAGTTCTGCCTCTTCCACTTCTTCCATTAGCTTTCCAATTAAGGATCTTCTTGGTATTCTATCTTTATTCACACACATTTATCAAGTTATTTATCAAAGCGTTTTCAAAATTATGGCCTCATCACAATTTAGGAACTACATCATAAGTTACTTCTTTACTTTCTATACGACAGCACAGCAAATGTTTATACTTACACTATATACATATGTCCATCCATAGTAATTCTGCTTTGCAGCTTTACAAGGGAATTATAGGTGTAGTAGCTTCCTGTTGCGTTCCACACCGTTGAAGGAAGATGATGATAATCATAAGGATGATGGCCGGATAGTTTTCGGGGACCGTTGGGCCCTAAGCTTCCTGACAATTGTCTTACAGGTGAGGAAAAACTCCGAAAAAACTCATCCAGGAGCCTGTCCCGACCGGTAATCGAACCCGGGTCCGCTGCGTGACAAGGCAGCACGCTACCTCGAGACCACAACGGTGGAGATATATATATATGACAAGAGCATGAAACTCATTTCGCAGTCATGTCAGGGAGTGTCAATCACTATCATTATTAAAATCCAAATTAACTGACATATTAAGTTCCACACAATGAAAATACTACCTATATATCAACTATATTCAGCATTTTGTATATACCTATAAGTACTCATCTAACAAGCATTTCTTACTTTATTTAATTTGCTTAGTTAGTGTTATCTAATGTTAGATCACTTCTGCATTATCTTTCTTTAGTCTGTATTTTAATGATATTTTAAAATTGTAATAGTTTTAATTACCCTGGTCAACAATATTTTTGTCTCATGAGTACCAATAGTTGTACTTAATGCAGTTTTTTTATCGTGTTTTCAAATATGTATTCGGAATTTCTCCATCGCCCACAGTTTTGTTTCTATTTCAATTTCATTAATGGATTTAAATAATTATTTTTTTAATAAACGTTTTTTCGTCCATTTGTCCATTGTAAAATAAAACCAAATGAGCTAACTCAAATGGTTTTTAGCTATGAAAAAGATATAATATCAAGGCAAATGGAATCCTAATATGCTGGCCGATTATTGTTGGACCACCAAGAGGGATGCTCCACAGGCGAAATATAGCATAAAATCGTAATTTATTACTTTCTAGCCGAGTCGGAATGTTCGAATATTGTGTAGTTACGAATGTAGAAAATATTAAAGTGTTCGAAATTATAAATGCCTGTCTCTCGGAAACCTTGCGTGATGGAGAAAAACCGATATCATATTTGAATTCAGGAGAAAAATACTGTCAGAATCACATGTTTTTCTTTCTGAGACAAAAAAAAAGTTTTTTTTTTGTTGCTCAGTGTTATGGCATGGTTTTATTATTCACCGTTTGAGTGAAAGAGAAGGCCTTGTGACCTTACTTCTGTCAGCTTAAATAAAACAATATTATTATTATTTTATTTTTATTATTATTGTTATTTTATTATTACCTTATTATTGTTATTATTATTATTATTAGTAGTAGTATGGTATTTTATAGGTAGATAAGATTCTGATATGAATTGATTGTTGATTTTTTATCCAACTACAGTCTAACAATAAATACGAATTACTTTCTAAGGACAGCAATAAGCGTATCAAAATACTGCCTACAAAGAACTACTGAGGGAACTCAACGAGAAGAGAGAACAGTTATGGCCTGAGTTCTACGCAACGGATGCGATGATCTTCAGCGAATGAACAAAAGCCAGATACCTCAGGCATACCGTGACAAGAGTCGCGGTCCAATAATTACAAATAAGAATGAGAAGTACAAAGAAATTAAACATAGGCTCAATTCTGGAAATGCATACTGTTACGCAATGCAGGGACTCTTGTCGTCCCAACTTCTCTCAAAAAATCTTAAACTGAAAATATATAAAAACGTATTCTCCCAGTAATATTATATGGATACGAAACATGGACTCTTTCTCTATGGGAGGAATGAAGATTACGAGTATTTGAGAATAAAGTTCTTAGGAACATTTTGGACCAAAGAGAGATGAACAGACAGGAGAATAGAGAAGACTACAAAACAGTGAGCTACGTGGTTTTATAGGAAGCCAGATATAATAAAACAGTTAGGTCTCGTAGACTGCGATGGGTAGGACATGTGGCACGAATGGGAAATTAAAGAGGTGCATGGAAGCTTCTAGTAGGAAAACCAGAGGGAAAATGCCCAGTTGACAGACCAAGAATGAGGTGGGAGTATAATATTAATCATGATTTTGAGGTAAGCAGATTATACAGGGGATGTTTGGAAAACATTAGCTCAGTTAGGTAAGTGTGGAGAACTATGTCCGCGCGGCCATGAACCTACAGGTTCGATAGTGCCATTGAGTTAGTTTGTTAGTTTTAGTAAAATTATTATTATCCAGTATTATGTAGTAATCATAATTGTTACACTTTATTTTTATACAAATTTATTCACGTATGAGTATTTTTATTTCTCGCGTCTTGTCTAGAATCTGCCCACGTTTAACACATTTTCTCGGTTTACCATTAATTCGTGTTGAGTAACTTAGAGTGGGGTCGTGAGAGAACGGCTACAATTTTCAACAAAGTGCAACGGTTCCATCCAATTAAATATCAATGCTTTCTGGGGATAATGCAATGGGTTGTCACATCATCTCTGCTGCTAGCCACATAAATACGAGTCCATGTTGCAAATGCACGCGCGAAGCTGCAATTGTCGCGGAAATGGGACTCCACGGTGTTTATATAAGCGTGGGGACCCCTATACATCCAAATACCATGTAAAGTCAGTGAGGGGAAACAGCAACAAAATGAAGGGATGCAAAGTATTTAGAATGACAGGGCTGCCAAACGTGCGTTTCACAGCACTTCTTTTAAACACACATTCTTTTCATCCCATAATTAACATTAGGAATCAATATATTTCAAATAAGAAAATATAAATAAATTTCTTCTTCTTCTTCTTCTTCTTATTCTTAGGGTTTTCCCCATTTATAGGTTTGTCGTCTTCAGTTTATATTTATTTCTATCATTCCAATCTCCTTCTTCCAAATTCCTATCCATTATAGTTCTGACATAAGTTTTCCATTTGCATCTTGGTCTGCCACGTTTATTTCTGGGAACAGGGGGTGATCATTGGTATATATTGTTTGGCCATCATTCATCTTCCATTCTCTGCACATGGCCACACCATTTAAGAGTTTGGTTTTCATTCTCCTTGAGAACAGATGTGGTGACATTCATTTCTCTCCAAAGGAATTTATTTCTTATTTTATCCTAGTAAAATGCATATCAAATTCCGTTCAGGTGAAGTCATATGATGAAAGTTAAAAATTAAATTGTACCTGTTGGTAGGTGCCGTCGTCCTCAACCTTGTTAAAATATTGTATATAAAATTAGCTGTGTTTATATACAATATTTTAACAAAGTTGAGGACGACGGCACCTACCAACGGGTACAATTTAATTTTAACTTATTTTATCCTGTCTCGTTTTTGAAGGCTTCTTCTAAGATAATCAAATTCAACTGTTCTAATTTTATTCTTTTATAATAATTCCATTTAATCTCCTAAATGTTAAATTCAGTGTTATTAATTAAATAATCGTTTTTCGGGATGAGATAAATGTCTGGAAACTATAAGGCCCAAATAATCCCCGAACACCTTCTGATCATTATAATCATCCTATAATTATTGATTTGTTTAAGATGAATTCCATTCATTTAACTTTTTTTAACCTCTCACCTTATGTAGGTACTTTTTACAAGTCATACAATTGCACGATCTGTCGGGAGAGGGATTTTGTACTATGGATTAAACACATACTTTTTGTCCACATAGGGACAAGGAGGGCCTCCCCGAATGAGCGATCAACTCAGTTTCAGACAACATAACATTAAGATGAAACACACCATTCACACACATACATTCGTACCAAATATGGCGAATGCTATAATGATAATTATGATTACCGGATAGTTCATGTATCATTTGATTTTTAAAGTTTCCTGACATTTGTCTTACAGATGAAGAAACAATCAATCAGGAAACTTGTCCAGACGGGCATCGATCTCGGACACCTTTGTACGAGGCAGAGAAGCTTCTCCAAATCCCACACCGCTCTGGGAGTTTAGATATAATGAATTATTAAATAGCGCGTGTTGTCTTAAATGTTTGTGTTATCTCGGACGCAGCCATAGCTTTCAGCTGATTTCATCCTTTGAAACCTTTCAAGTCAAGTATGTTTATAGTCCTGCGGTCGACTCAACATCTATATGAAATGATTTTATACCAGACATTTGCTCTAGGCGTATAGGAGGCCGACAAGCAGGGTTGACATCCCGTGCTGATTGTCTAGAAAGTTAGGGAATCGTTACCTCCTCCTACCCCAAAGGTCCTCGTAAGGTTTGTTGTAGGATCACTTTACCATTAATAACTCAAGTCATTAGTGTTAATTCAGATTTGCTCGTGAAAGGTCAATTTTGTTCAGATGCTCTTATTTTAGGCTTAGATGTTTTTCGCAGCAACTGTGTACAAATGACAGTTCACCATTATCATTGGCACGAACCACAATGTGGATCTTAGCTTTTTTCTTAATTCAACGCCGGTATTCTCTATTCGAAGCCACATTTCTAGAGTTAACACCTAATATCCTGAAATCATTCAATACACAATCCTCCCATCTCAACCTTGGTCTGTTTTTTCCTCTTCTTTCTGTTTGATTAAACATTTTCTTTACAGTTCTCACATCATTCATTTGCAATAAATGTCCTTTCCATCCTTTAAATTTGTACACATCTAAAATATCTTGTTCATAATCTTCTTCTTCTTCTTCTACTTAACTTCACGGGCTAGGAAAATTGCCAGTTCCGCCTCACAGTTCTGTCCATCTTTTCACTGGCCTTTCTACATTCCTTGAACCTCTTGATTTATAATTAAATGCTGCTTTAGGTAATCTTGTTACATTTATTCTTTCTACATGTCTAAACCATTTATCTCTATATTCTTTGATTTTATCATATAATGGATATATATTTAACTCTGTTCTTAAATCTTCATTCTTTATCCGATCGAATCTATGCCGTCGTCCATGAAATCCGTTCGGTTGAACACTGTGTGAGAGATGAGTTTGGAAATTTTTACGTGGTCAGGTTACCAACCCAGACGCAGAACCACATTCCCTAGTGGATCGGGGATTTATTTAAGAGTTTCCTTCACCTAGACAGGTTGCTAAACAAAGCTTTGGAGTCCCATCTATCCCTTGTCTTGCAGGTTTCTTCTTCCGCCTTCTTTACCGTTGAGAACAATATTCTTCTTCCACTTCTGAAGCCATTGAGGGTTCCCGCGCTGTAGCTAGTTTGCTTCCCTTCTCCTCTTACTAGATAGCAAGCTAGTTAAAACCCAGTCTTCCGTATCTAGTCGTCTGGGTCATTAGGTACTGAGCCCCTCCACATGACAAGGTCTAGCCTGTGGGGGATCTGGTTCATTATATATATTTTTATACTTTAATGTTATACTCCCTTCTCCATAATCAATTTTCCTTAATATAAACTTATGTGTGTACCTCATATGTTCCTCGCGGAGACATGGTTCTCTTCCTATAGCCCTTGACGAGCCTACGCCTATCGCAAGGCAGCAGTACCCGTAATTCCTAGGCAGGGGCCCCTCACACGGTGCTATCAGCCTAGCATAGTGAACTCTGGTTTTTTACGAGATTTTTACTCCTCCCCTTCACCCTTCTCTAACCTGGCTTGGGACAGGCTTTGGCGGGGTTATTTCATTTAATAATATCAAGAAATTATGAACATGCTGAGGTTAACGCATTTAAATCTCTGGCGCGACAGATCCGAAAACCCAAGGCTGACTAAAGTGATTACTGTCACCGACAGTACAGCGTATCATGAGGTTGGCCTGACGCAATCTCTTAACCTTAATTTATTTTTTAACCAAATTTCACTGCAACTCAAATTTAGTAGCTACTCAGTTGTTCTCACGAAGCTGACTGAACTCTCTTTCAGAATATATACAGGATGAAAATTGTATACCCGGGAATCGAATCTGGGATTCGTGTGGGTGCCAGTACGAAATGCTAATCTATAGATCTTATATTTGTGGTTTCTGGTAATACAATTTCAATCAATCACTTTACCTTGACGATTGAAAAAATACAGGTAAAAACGTCAATCAGATTGGTCGTTTCCGAGATTTTATCCCAGGACTTCCTGAATAGTAGCCTCAAGCATTACGGTTTGAATTAACTGTTTCTGTATTCCTAATTATTAAGAGAAACATTATGGAACAAGTGAAACAATCATCATTAATTCATCAATTTATTTTAATTTCAGTACGTTTGTGATAGCATTGCACAAAAAATATAGGAGAGCAGCCTTGAAATAAAAAAAAATCATGGCACTCGTAAAGTGGTTGGATTACATATAGTACACCTCTGTAATTGATATAATGTTAATATCAGTACAGTAATCCCCTCTACTACGTGTTCTAATGTCATCCACTGCACACTTCGTGCCTGGTAGACTATCCATTGCCTTAGTCCAATGGCGTACGTACACCATTCGCACCTCCAAGAGAAAAAAATCGCATGGTTTAAGGTCGGGTGAACACTTAGAGCCACAACTACCATCAATAAACCCAGCATGGCCAATCCAACGATGTGGAAGATACTTACTTAATATAGGCTTTCCAGTTTACAGCAGTTTGCCCTTGATTCCTGCTTTCCAGAGAATCCTGTCTTCCCATTGTCCATCTTCCATTCTCCTCTTCATCATGGCATCATATATTCCCTCATACCATGTTTCTTCTACTTCTCCCCCTCTTCCTTTTGCCTGGTACCATCCAATCCAACACCTGTTTAGGCCACTGGTCTTCCGACATCCGTTGTACATGTCCATATCACTGTAAAAGCTCACTTTGTAATCCTATCGATAACAGTTTCTTGTGCATCCATTTCTTGTCTGATATACGAGGGCGGATCGGAAAGTAACGCACAATAATTTTTTTTTCTGCCTTGGTATTGCAGCTAGAATGTTTGAAATTTCAACAGAGATAGATTTTGAAGTTTTACACTACGATGGTATTTTTCTCTCAGGTGCACCTCTTGCGAGAGAAGCTGAACTATGCAACAAAGATGGCGCTGCACTGGGCTACAAGTCCGTCCACACTCTGTGAGGAACAGAGTCAGTGCTTTTGTTTCGACTTTTGTGGGTTGCCAAACATTTCCATGGTGCGGTATACTCGATAGTGTTCATGAAAATTTGAAATTCCGTAAAGTTAGTTTCTCGCTGGGTGCATAAGAACCTGACCAGACGACCACAATGGCCAACGAATCGATTGGTCAAGCTTGACCAATGTAACTCGGTACACATGAACCGCACAAGGACATGACTTTCCTGGAAGGAATCGATCATCAGGTGATCGAGTCGTGGGCGTACCCACTTACACGCCTCACGCAAACAAAGCATAGGGGCATCAGCAGTGCGCAGATGGCTACACTCCACCCAAACGGACTTCTACGAACAGGGCATATTGAAACTGGTACCACTATGGGAAAAATGTGTTTAGAAAAGTTGGTGACTATGTCGAAAAGTAGGTAAAAGATGCAAGTGCAATTTGTGGAATTTTTTTCCTTTTTTTTTTTACTATTAAACTTTTAAAAAAAGTTCTGTGCGTTTCTCATTTCCGATCCGATCCGTCCCTCACAGGTGGACGACTGTAGCATGCGCGCCATCTTTGTTTGCTAGTCTTTTCAAGCTTCTCTCGCAAGAGGTGCAACTCCTGATAAAAAATACCATCTGTAGTGAAACACTTCAATACTATCTCTCTGTGAAATTTCAACAGTCCTAGCTGCAATAATCCAAGGCAGAAAAAAAATTATTGTGCTGTTACTTTCTGAGCCGCCCCTCGTTATGTTATTGAATATGTTGTACCAGCCTGGATCTTCTCGGACATCTCCGTAATCCATCCATTTTTGTTGCCAAGTTACTCATTTAAATAAACGACCGTAATAAGTTATGTCAATGTGGCGGGGCACCATCGTCTTGAAAATGCTCTGAAACCTCCAGTTTGATTAATAACTGCTTCATAGAATGACGCCATTCGACGATATTTGATTCCAGTGTTGCAAAAACCAAAACATGTAATATTATAACCTTTAAATCGTAATGTGTGTATGTTGTAATAGGCCCTTGTAAATTCTGTTATCTGTACATAGTAGAAACGCCCTGATTTTGGGAGACCAAGAATGAGGTGAGGAGAGTAACAACAATGATTTGAGGGAATTAGTCTTTACACTTGGAATGATAGGTTAATCAATAGCTCATGATAGAGATGTATAGAGCGCTTATGTTACGCGAGGGTCATAATCTAATGGGTTCGATGGTGCCAGTGACTAAGGTAGTTAGTATAAAACATTGGTTTTTTTTCTACTCATTTTTAGTTGTCCTGTATTATACTATTGCTACACTTGAAACTGATGATATATAGCGTGGTGTGTATCCCTGATAATATCAATTTTATACAATCCCACTCATTTTTTTAGCTTGAAGAGTTTGAGGAAATGAAATCATGTAAAACAATTAATCAGAAGTATCGGCATAGGGATTTGTCGAATACGTGTCTCAACATCGCTAACACTACTACCTAGTTCCTACTTCGATTAATTTCTTAATCGCTTTGATAATTAAATTAAATGCGTAATTTCTTCTTACAATCCTTGAATTTTTTCATTAATAAATTTTGAAAAAATGTAAATATATTATGGAGAGAAATTAATTATCTAAGCCATAGGTGATTGGGTGGTTAAAAAAAAAGAAAATGGAACCAACATGTATGTCGGGTGAAATTGCTCAGACTTGTACGTGTGACATGGGACTGTGTGTCCATAATCGGGTAGCGATCGCCTGGAAGACAGAAAAGGAGATGCAGAGCAGAGAGACTCCTATTTTTGAAAGGTACAGGGTCCTGACCTAATTTGACAAGGATATACAAATAGAATATGTAGAGAGAAGTAATGGAAAAGACTTATACTCGACGTATTCAATAAGATTATTAGTAACTGTGGGACCCTTGTGATGTTGAAGTTGGGCAGGTTACCTCCTTGCCTACGTACACCCTAGATCTGAACCTAATTTTTGTGGGCGATGTTTTTTCCAAATTACATAGTTTTTGTTGTTGGTTATTTTTTTACTCAACGGGAGAACTAATGGATGCATTTAACTGTAGCAAACCTATTGTCAAAATTATAACTGTATATCCAAAACACGCAAAACCCCTGCTTCCGTGCCATTTACCATACCGCAGAGCAATTAAAACCCAGACTTTTAGTAAATGTCCTACTGTGTTACCACTGAACAAAAATATTTAATTTTATATATTTTAATTATTTCCTCCCCTTAACTTACTTGAATATGTTCACGTGTGAAATCTTTTGCCTGTGTATTTTAATTTTTCAATCTCTCGCATTCTGGTACAACACTGATTCATCTCTGAAACTTTGAAATATTCTGATTTCAAATTAGATAGATACAATTTGTCTCAAAGTTTAGACATTACTAGTTTATAATTTGTTCAATTATATAACTAACCTCAATTGTAAATCGAACCCTGAATCTCATAACCACGCTGACACTTTTTCCTTCACTTCTTGTTTAAGCATTAGTTGCCCTGTGTCCGTCTCACACGTAATAGATCTAAAGACCCATCTCTTCCGATGACGTCCGACACATCTCTTCTTCCTCTCGGAAAATAATGTAAGATTGTTATTTGTAATCTATTTTCTTCAATTATTTCTGCATGTTCTTTCCACTGAATCTTGTTATTAAATATATTTTTCTTTTATGAAGTACATCTGCAGTTCTTCACTGATATCCTTGTTTCTTATCTGGTCCATTCCTAGCTGCAGCATCATTTTACTCTTCTTAAAAACTTCATCTCGGCTGCCTTGATCCTTTTTTTTTCTTTGAAATATAATACAACTGCATTTTCACTGCTGCGTTCATGAACACGTTAAATAAAATTAAATATCTCAGGATAGATCCAAAATAGTAATAGGAAACAAAATCATAGAACAGGTGAACCATCTCAATTATCTAGGATGATGACATTTCATTTAATTATGATAATGAATAACTAATATAAAATATAGCAAATTCCAGGGAGAAATGTGGTAGATATAAACGATCACTAAATAAATAAAACAACAAGAGAGACCCACATTGAATTATTTTATAAAAACGTTGCTGCAGTTACCGGGTACTCCGCTCTATGGATCAGAAGCCTGGATACATAAGAAACAAGATCTAAGTAGGATAACGGCGCAGAAATGAAATTTCTGAGATCTGTTAAAGGGTGCACTCACTAAGCGAGACAGAATCAAAGAACACACAGAAATAAGACAGGAACTTGTGAAATATTTGCAATAATTGATAAAATAGATATACATATAGACAAAAATGAAGCAAACACATAGACGAATGAATGAAGATAGATTTCGCAAAAACAAATAACCAAATACAAACCTAAAGGCAGCCGAGATGTGGGGCAGACCTAGAAAAGATTTAGCTGAATTCGGCACGTGTCCAACAGACCTAATCCATGAATGCAGATGATGATGATTAAGGATCTCGCATAGGGAATCTATGGAGAACTTATGGTCCGCGGCGGCTAACTCCTATCGGTCGATAGTGCCAGTGAGTTAGTTAGACAAGGAACAAAATGCAGTGAACACAGCGTGCTGCCGTTTTTGAGGTGCAACACATAGATGAGATTTCCAAAACAATAAACAAATTACAACCCTAAGGCAGCCGAGATGTGCAATACCTAGAACGAGAGGGCGACTGAAGGCTAAGTCGACGCCTGGTCAACAGACCTCTTCCATTAGATCTCAGATGATGATGAGCCTCGACTATGGATCTATGGAGATCTATGTCGCGCGCGCCTAAACTCTAATCGTTCGATAGTGCAGTGAGTTAGTTAGACAAGGAACAAATGCAGTGTAACACAGCGTGCCTGCCGTTTTTGAGGTGCAAAAAAATTAACTTATCGTTTCATGTTACCTGAGGTATTCATGTTCTCTTTTTAAATCTCTAAATATGTTCAATTTTTGGGCAATCATTTTTTGTAACACGGAAAATCTTAAATATTGTCATTTATGTACATTACAGAGGTGGACTACCATCTAACCAGAATCCGGCAATCTGAGTAGCATGTAGGTTCTTATCCATTTTAACTTACCCGATTTTATCACCTCCAGTTTGCTCGAAAATCCATCTCACGATGAGTAAGCCGATCCCCATTATTGGCGCGAGATTCCTGCTACAATTTCTTCCTCCCTGGACCTTGAAAATAAGCACCAAGTCCTCGTATTTTCGTCACCATGCAACAATGCCATAAACTGCTCGGCCACGGCGCGGGTTACATATCTCGCGTGTTCAGGGGACTGGAATTTTCCTTTTCATACATATATATTACATCTTTTAAATACATTTCAGATCATAACATTACTGTGCAAATAGTAAACCTATTGCTTGCCCCAAAATCTGGACGAAAACTTTAAATGTTTAAAATAGCCTAACTGAAAATTTTGATTATATAAGCACTACCATTTTATACAAGTATAGATGAACATGACAGTGAATGGAGAAGATTACATAACATGAAACATATTGAATCTTTTAAGGGTATAAAACTCTTCCCTACTAGAAAAAGTGCTATATTCAAAAATGATAAAGACATGGTCTTTTATAGGAATCCAGATATAATAAGAACAATTAACTCTCGTAGACAGGGCAGGACACGTGGCACGAATGGGGAATGAAAGAAGTGCATGGAAGCTTCTTGTAGGAAAACCAGAGGGAAAATGCCCAATCGGTAGACCAAGAATGAGGTGGAGAATAACATTAACATAATTTGACAGGGAAGTAATTAATACAAGGAATTATTGGAAAACATTATGCTCAGGATAGGGATGTATGGAGAGCTTATTCCGCGGTGGCCATGAACCTACGGTTCGATAGTGCCAGTGAGTTAGAGTTTAGTATTTTTGATACTATAAATAACTTTTCCAATATCAACACAAAGTTCATATATACAGAGGAAGACCTAAACAACACGCTGGAGAAATCAAGAAAACATATCGAGATATGGTAACATACTCTTCTTCTTCTCTTCTTTTTCTTCTTCCTGTGGCTCTACGACATATAGAAGCTTTTCCTCCTTCATAATATCTGTCCATTTTATCTATTATTCCTCTTCATCATCTCTCTTAGTTGAGGGAGAACAAACTTATAAGTTCCAGTTGAGAATTAAACGTGATATATTTGAACGGAAGCGACGACCTGCTAAGTTAGCCGCCAAATATATTGTTAAACCGGACGTACCGTTACTGAATGTGTTTTGTTGCAACAATTATTATATTACTGTTCGGTATTCATCGCATCCACTAACCTGGTTAGATCGCAACGAGTGCCTTTAATTAAAATATGGCGTGTCAAGTGAACTGTACAATAAAACCAGTGTGTGAGACTTGCAATCATTGATAAAAGGTAATTTCTACCCGTCCTAATTTCCTTCCTCGTGAACCTGAAAAAAGAACTTACCCTCTAACCGACCCTATTGATTAGACCGGAGTACCCAAATTCCTCACTACCCTGAAAATGTCCTATTAAAATCCTAATCTCAATTCCTAGCTGTCTCCAGTTTTTAACCTTTAGTTGTCTTAAGTCATAACCTTATCCAACAAACTTAGTTTCTGTCTTCCAACCTACCTTTTTCCTTCTGGTTTCCCTTCTAAAAATTCTTTTGCATTACTTTCCTGCTATATACGCAACCCAACTCTGATACATTCTAGCCTCATTCTTATAAATCTACTACCAGATCTAAATCCCTATATAATTCTTTCAATTCCTGTTTCGTTATATTCTCCATTATCTTGTTTCTGAAACCGCTCCACATCTATCTTCCATAATGCATTTTTCTTTTCCCATGTATTTAATATGAACTCATCTTAATCTGATAATCCCTATGTTTCGCCTTCCGAACATAGTGCCTAACTATTGGTTCCTGTATTGTTTTTATAAGTTTTTAACTTTTGCTACCCTACATTCATCCCTGACTTAAAAATGTGTTTCATGCTTAGAAGCATCTATTGGCCTTTGTAATTCTTACTTGAACCTGTTCACTCAATTCATTTTAGAAGTAATTAATTAGCTATGCGGTACAGAATCGTCGGAGCCCTAAATCCTAATGTCATATTGATAATAACAAAATAATATTAGATATTTTAATTA
>JASPKZ010006569.1:10000-31982 GCA_030220185.1 Diploptera punctata | reverse complement strand
TCCTGGTTAAAAAATTAAAACATAGTGTCCATATTCCACAGATAAACAACTTTCAGAAATTCCTTGTTTCTGTAAAATAGTTTTCTTGTGGCATGTGCCTCTATTCCACGGAGCAACTCATTTGCAAAATCACTTTACTGAAGTAATCCTAAAAAGCAACCAAACAGCTACCAAACACCTTTACTACTTTTACGTCACTGCAAAGCTAGAAGAAGATAAATAATAGTTTAAAAAGCTAAAACAACACGCTTTATTAGAAAACCGAACTGAAAATGAATAATCATTTTAATTTCCAACACGCTTGGGATAAAATTAGTGGTCAACAAAAAAATCATCTCCAACACATCTAGAATAAAACCAGAGTTATCTACAAAAATATATATAATTTTACCATCAAACGTGTGGGGTACTTTTTATGGTTTTTACGTTTTCTTCTTAGGGTCGGTTTCACCAACAGAGGTAACTGTATTACGCCAGTTTAAGCTATGCATTATACATGGGGAAAACTGGCGTAATACAGTTACCTCTGTTGGTGAAACCGACCCTTAGATACTTTTACCAATATCAGTTTATTATCAAATATATTAATTGATATAGAGCACCACACCTCTTTGATGGTAATTTATTTTTGTAGATAACTATAGTTTTATTCTAGATGTGCTGGAGATAATTTGTTTTGTTGACCACTTTAATTTTACCCCAAGCGTGTTGGAAATTGAAATTATTTTTCATTTTTAGTTCGGTTTTCTAATAAAGCGTGTTGTTTCAGGTTTTTAAAACTATCATTTATTATTTATTTTTTAGTTTGGTTTTCTAAAAATGTAAATATCTTTAAATTCGATACTATTATAGTATCAGCTAAAAGTAATACTCTTCTAGAAAAAATCCTCCTGGCCGGATTTGAACCAGCGACCTATGGATTACTGAAATTATATACCATTACAGTCCACTCTACCAACTGAGCTACCACAACGACAGACTAAAAGTCAATACGGTTATACCGGTCTTAATTTTTTGATGTCCTGATGATCCTGGCCAGGATCTTAGAAAAAATTTATGAAATTATTGTATTGCCATTGGTCCCTTACAAGTATACAAAATTTCAAGTCGATCCAATATTTCAAGTGGGTGAAAATCGTGTTGAAAGATTCCGTTACATAAATATATACAGGTCAAGCTAATATAAAGTGTGTAAAAATAGACCAGCTCCAATAAGAACACCAACATAGTGCTGCGAAAAGTTGTCAAAATTCCATGACCAGTTCATAAATGAAATATTCACGACACTGGAATAAACATTTTAAATTCATGAACAAACCGAATAACTGAAAAGCAATAACTCAAACACTGTATAATGAATGACCAAATTTTCAATATTTGACAAATAGTTTTTGTAGACTAAATATTCCGTGATATACCCACACAGGATAAAATGCAGGTTCAACGAATTTGTTCAAATAAGAAATAAACTCCCACTCTATAAGTAATTTTAGATGCCGCACGTAACCCGAACACCATCGATCGGCAGATGATTTATAATTCTGAATGACACACACACTTTTTGACCACACAAGACATGAAGGATCTTCCTGGATGAGTAGATTATCTCAATTCCATGACCACCTCCGAGACAATACGAAGATTTAAAACAAGACGAACCATTCGCTCATAATAAACAAGGCGAATATAATATTGATGATTGTGATGGGTAGATGATTTTATAGTATTTGGACCACAAAGTTTCCGAATATTTGTATTACAGATGAAGAAAACCCCACAAAAAAACCTCATGTAGGAAATTTGACCAGACCGCGAATCGAACCCGGGCCCGAACTATACGAAACAGAACGTTATACCGAGACCAGAGCATTGGATTCTCTCTTCATCTCTACAAATAATGTTAGAAATTTATTTTTAAAATAAATAATTAAAAAACTAAAACAACACGCTTTATTAGAAAACCGAACTAAAAATTTAAAAATAGTTTTAACTTGCAACACGCTTGGGATAAAATTAAAGTGGTCAACAAAAAGATCATCTCCAACACATATAGAATAAAACTAGAGTTATCAACAAGAAGAAAATAATTTTACCATCAAAAGCGTGGGGTGCTCTATATCAATTAATATATTTGATAATAAACAGATATTGGTAAAAGTAAAGTCTCTAAGAAGAAAATGTAAAAATCATAAAAAGCACCCCACGCTTTTGATGGTAAAATTATTTTCTTTTTTTGATAAGTCTAGTTTTATTCTATATGTGTTGGAGATGATTTTTTTTGTTGACCACTTTAATTTTATCCCAAGCGTGTTGGAAATTAAAATAATTTTTTTTATTTTTTAGTTCGGTTTTCTAATAAAGCGTATTGTTTTAGTTTTTTAAAACTATTATTTATATTTTATTTTTTAGTTTTAATATTTTACAGAATAAGATAAAAATGTAAATATCTTTAAATTCTATACTATTGTAGTATGAGCTAAAAGTAATACTCTTCTAAAAAATCCTTCCCGTCGGATTTGAACCAGCGACCTACGGATTATTGAAATTATATATCACTACAGTTCACCACTCTACCAACTGAGCTCTTACAACGATTGACTAAAAAGTCGACAAGTCCGCAACCTATTGTACCAGTCTTCATTTTTTTGATTTTCTGATGATTCTGGCCAGGATTTTAGAAACAAATATGAAAATATTGTATTGTCACGGGTCCTTTACAAGTATACAAAGTTTCAAGTCGATCCAATGATTTTAAGTGGATGAAAATCGCGTTGAAAAATTCTGTTACATAGATAGATAGATAGATAGATAGATAGATAGATAGATAGATAGATAGATAGATAGATAGATAGATAGATAGATAGATAGATAGATAGATACATAGATAGTCCATAATATGTGTATCAGATTCATATTTAATGTTCGAAAATACGATCACATTTCTCCATTATTCCACGAATTGTTATGGCTACATCTAAAAGAGAGAAGAAAATCGCACTGTCTAATTCTCCTATTTAAGATCCTACATACCTCGATTCCCAATTATTTATCATCCCGTTTCCAGTATCCATCCTCAAACCATAACTTAAACACAGATCACAACATAGTCTCTTACTTAATATACCGCAACATAGGACATCACATCACTCCATGTCATATACCATCTCCACTTCTCGCAACTGGAATTCCCTACCACAAGAAATAAGTGGCTGCCTGACATTGGCATCTTTTAAAAGAAATCTAAATTTATATTTGCTCTAAACTCGACTTCATTATTATCCAGTGTAAGATATATATATTAATTGGTGTTTCCCGTATAATGTATCATATTTATATTATTATTATTATTATTATTATTATTATTATTATCGTATCATTATTGTTATTACCCTATAAAATGTTGTTTGTACATGACATTTACATTGCTACATTTATTGTATTTTTAACTGTTTATAATTAGTATAGTGTATATCTATATTTGTCGAATATTTATTTGTATTTGTGCTGGTTGAGTGGAAGAGAGGGCCTTATGGCCTTAACTCTGCCAGAATAAATAAAGTATTATTATTATCATTATTATATTATAGATGGATGGGATGGGATGGGATGGGATTGGATGGGATTGGATGGGATTGGATGGGATTGGATGGGATTGGATGGGATTGGATAGATGGATAGATAGATAGAGGTCAAGCTAATATAAAGCGTGTAAAAATATAAATTCGTCCAATGAAATCTAAGTTAAAATTTAATGTTAATTTTACAGCATAAGTTACTTCGACTCTTATCTATCTAAAGAAAACATTTCACTTGTTCGAGATGAACGCTGCTTAAACATTTAAAACTAATATATAAATAAAAAGTTATTAATTCGCCACTGTTTTTTTATTTGTACGGCATAATGTCGAGAATAATTAAGGGCCTCAAATGGTGCCGAACACCATTTGGCAATCACAATCATCTTATCAATACTTAAAAAATCATAACTAACTAACTGTCGAACCCGTAGGTTTATGGCCGCTCGGATATAAGTTCTCCATACATCCCTATCCTGAGATAATGATTTCCAATCATCCCCTATATGATATACTTCCCTCATATCATGGATAATTGTATTCTCCCACATCATTCTTGTTGTACCAACTAGGTGTTTTCCCTCTGGTTTTCCTTCAAAAAGATTCCATGCGCCTTTTTCATCCCCTAATACGTGCCACTTGTCCTGTCCATTGCAATTTACGAGACCCAACTGTTCTTATTATATTTGACTTCCTATACATATCATGTAGTTTTCTCCGTTCACCTATCTGTTATTCTCTTTTTGGCCCAAAATTTATAAAATTCATTGTAATCACAATTAAGGTTATGTAGTATTTTTTTAAATATTAATATAAGTACCTGATATATCAGTCTTCCATAATTAAAATGGATTTTTTAAAACTTTCGTTAATTAGTTAAAACCGTGTAGGCCTTTCAGATCTGTTCCATCTTCGGTAACTCATTTGGTACTCATGTTGGCGTATAAATTATATATATTATACATATTCCATCTTCGCCATGCCATTTGGTACTGATAAATTATATATAATTTACATTGCATACATGTCATTTGGTACTGATGTTGGCGTATATAAATTGTATATAATGTAAATTATATATAATTTATCAGTACCAAATGGCATGCCGAAGATGGGACATGTTCTGAAAGGTCTACATGGTTTAACTAACTAACAACAGTTTTAAACATAAAATTAATTTTAATTGAGGAAGACTTATAAATAAGTTACTTATATTGATATGAATAAAAATCTTATTTAATTCGCTTTGTTTAGTATGTAGCATGAGTGGATGATGTATTTGTCTTAAATGTTCTTGTTGTCTGGAATGTGGCTCTGGCTTCAGCTGATCACTCATTCAGGTAGGTCCTCTATATCCTTGTGTGGTCAAAAAGAATATATGTGATCCAGACTTTAAAATCGTCTCCTGACAGATCACATCATTATAAGACCCAGGATATGTGGAACACGTGAAAGAACTACAGAGGGTGATATTAAACGAAGGAAACAAAAGAAATAAAACAAATATTAACTATTTTAAAATTACCTTGTCGCTTTAAGATCAAAGTTGTAACTATACTTATTATGTGGATTGTTATATGAGCTAACAGACAAAACTTCAGGAACGCTAGACAATACAAAGAGGATGATTTTTTTGTTAAGGGACATTATATTGCCAAACAAGTCGTTTATGAGTTTTATGTATTGGTCAAGACGCTTTGCCCGTAAGGTTTGGGTATTAAATTTAAACAATTGTATATAAATACATTTTTTTTGCATGTTCATTCAGTTCACAATGTACATTCAAAACATTATCCCCCGTGCCTAGTCGTTAATAACAGAGAACGAAATTAAGGAGTAAACTATAAAATTAAAATAAAGAAATATTTTTACACAAAATATTTAGTGCATAACTTATTTTTGAATAGAATCTAAATATTTCTTATAAAGTTGTTTGTTGAATAAAAAATCACATCTCAATAATTAAAATATTTATAATAGATAAAGATCTTCTGCATATCCTTCACATCTTATAATTCCGCCCGGCTAAATCGTGTGAGATTTTTGAGAAAGGATACACAGTTAAGATTTTACTCAACGATGGCACTCCCGTTGGTGATGTATAGAAGTGAGGCCTGGGTCCTGAAGGAAAAAGAAAAAAAGTAAAATTCAGGCAGCGGAAATGGGATTCCTACGGACTGTGAAAGGTTGTACAAGAAAAGAACATATTAGAAATGAAAATATTAGAGAGGAACTAAAAGTACAACCACTTCTTCAACAAATAGAAGAATACACGAATAATTGGATAAAACATCAACAAAGAATGACAGAGGATAGGATACCAAAGATGGCACTGATGTATAATCCTGGAGGACGAAAATCGGTAGGAAGACCAAGAAAGCGCTGGGATGAACAGATGTGAGATCGGAACAGGGAAATATATAATTCGTGAAGGAAGATCATGATGAGAGATATTCTAACAATTAGTCTTAAAACCTACTTTAAATCATGTTGTATAAAACCTAAATAATTTATATTTGCATAAATAAAATACACTAAATTTTAATTGGTAATACAAATCCAGGCGGCCGAGATGAAAATTTTTAGAAGAGTAAAAGGGTGTAATAGAATGGACAGATAAGAAACGATATTTGTGAAGACCTACAGATCTACTGCACAAAAGAAAATATCCAATAACAAGAAACAGTGAAAATATCATGTAGAAAGAATGGAAGAGAGTATATTTCCAAAGAAAATCTTACATTATTTTCCAAGAGGAAAAATAGACATCGGATGTCCTCGGAAGAGATGGTCTTAGATCTATTAGTAAAGACGAAACAGGCAATCAATGTCTAAACCAGGAAGTGAAGAAGAAGAAGATAAAAGTAATTAAAACCTTCATATGACCAATTAAGTTTGATCTAAAATTAAACATAGGAACCGACCAATATGGTTAAAGCACATGATCATGTGACATAATGATCTCTTTTATAATGTTAAGATGGTGATTGTATTCCTGCAAGTGAACTTGATTTCAAAGGAAGCAGTCGCTCCTCAATCTTTTCACAATTCCTCCCCAATATTGGGTTCAGTGAATTAAAATTAATTATTAGTAAATTTAAAATAATCTACAAGGATTTATCAAAGTATAATACAAATAACGACGGCGAATCCTTAATCCACTGATACTAGTAATTGAATTGAAAGATATAGAATAATTGAAAATAAAATCAAGGGTTTAATAAAAAAACAATTACTTTTTTTTCAAGCATCTTCTCAATATGATTCCTCAGTTCTCTGAAAATAACTTAAATTGTATACGTGAGCTATCATATACTTGTATAAATCCGGAATCATATCTCATTTCATCAATATTCCTTTCCCTAAACTATTCTTCTTTCACGAATAATCATAAATAAATAAATACAAATTACATGCTTTGTACTTTAGCAATAATTCCTCTCCAACTATTCTGAGCATGGCAGGTCTATGATGTGGTGAAACGCAACATTGATTCCGGCAATTACTTGAGCTCTGGTGGCATATCTAGTTTCATACACCATAGTTTTGATATTCAGCCAAGTAAGCCAACAGGATTTAGGCCAACTTTGTATAGCGCGCACTTAGACCAATAAGCAGAACTCAAAACAAAAGTGATCTGTGTAAGACCTACCATTCCTGAAGGCATGTCGATGAGATAATATAACACCCTATATAATACAGTATATCAAGAGTACCTACAGAACTAAAATCCATTACTGAATTCAACGAGAAATTTTGCAATAGTTAACGTTTTTCTGCAGAAAAAAATGTATGTAGTTGCACTTATATGTAGGCTATTTAATCTTGTAATTGCATATATATATGTATGTGTATATAGTATATATTTTAATACAATATTAAGTACAATGGACATATGGATCAGAAATACTGGAATTAAAATCTATAACAATAAGTAAATTAAATTCTCCCAGACCAAAGTCGGAGATTTAAAATATGCTATTCCGCCGGGAATGGAAACCGGGCCAACGGAGTGAGTGGTAGAGACTTTACCGTCTAGGTTTGCTACAAGGCGACGGCGTAAATGTATTCAGTATCTTTATTTACACTTTATGATAGATAACATTAGAAAAGAAACCAAGATAAAAGTGAATAATGTTATGGCGGTTCCCACAATATTGTATGGATGTGAAACTTGGGCTCCAGTGAAGAAACAGAAGGATAGAATACAGACGGCGGAGATGAGGTTCCTAAGACAAGTAAAAGGATGTACAAGACTTGATAGAATAAGAAATGAGGATATAAGAGAAGAATTGAAAGTACAGCCTTTATTGGATAAAGTCACGAATTACAGACAGAAATGGATTGATCACATGGATGGAATGAGTAAGGAGAGATATCCATTGTTAGCATGAAATTATCAAGCAAGAGGAAGACGTGATGTTGGAAGACCTAGAAGACGTTGGGCTGATGCATTATGAAGTCGGAACGGGCAATTGCCTAATCCCTGGAGTGATGATGATGATGATGATAGATTCCGGCAAACTAGAACATTTTTTCGGAAACAAAATGAAGAACTGCTTTCAATTAACGGAAGTATCTCAAAATAGTATTATTTTAACAATTAATAATATATTTCATATTACGGTAATTTATGTTATGAAAATACTATCAAGATTTATCAATATTTTAATTTGATGTATTATATATGGGATAAATCAATTAATTATATGTTATTATTCTCCTTGGATTTTTTCACGTATAAGGAGCTGTTCTTCCTTTGTGAATACTTTATTACCAGTTTTTATTTTAATTATTATCATTAACTTAATTGTGTTATTAGATCTTACTTTTATTATACAGTTTGACAAATAAACGCTTAGTATCTTATTTTAGTTTGATTTCTTTATATTTACGTAACGTTTGTCCTGGTGAGAGGTAGAGAAATCAACATGGCCTTAACTCCACCTGGCTAATTCTTTTTATTCAGGATTGTTTCTGTTATTTACACATGTATCCTCAACCAAAATATACAATTTTTTTCTTCAACATTTCCCGATCTTCTGTGTCTGCTTCTGTCAAATTTATCTTCTCCATGTTCCCTTGAATTCCCTTTATCCACGTTAGCTTTGGTCTACTACGTTTCCCTTTTCCAGGAGATATCCATTTTAATACTTCTATGTTTGTTTCTGTGTCCCTTCTTCTTATTATGTGTCCATACCATCTTAGTTGGATTTCTTTAATCTCTTGTACAATATAATTTCCTACATTCATAATGTCTCTTATTGTATTAAAAATTAATTCATTTAATAATAAATATCTATAGAAATAGTAAAAAAAGGAACACTGCTATTGCATAACGATATAGATAAACCTGTAAATACTGTACAGAGATCGTATAGGCCTAGTAAGAAATATAGCAAATAATTTTAACATGTTATTTGCTAATGTGATTAACAACAGATTTCATCTTAACTTGTGATATTACATAGGACTATATTTTCATTAAAAATAGTAATGCTGACGAGGCGGAAATCAAAGCACGCCCTATTCCAATCTGGATGAACGTGTCGTGAAAGTTGATCCCTGATTAAGAGATGGCATAGCTCTCTCTATTTCGAGAGCTGACTTCATGTCTAGCCTTGATGCAGTTCAAGTGCAGGATTGCATCTCAGGGGAGAAGGGAGAGGACATCTTCCCATCATCAGGGGTGTATATAAAGCTATTACTCAAATCATCAATACATTATGTCAACAACACCTTATGCTGATTGCACATACATTAGCAGTGAATTTGACATATCTGCAATAACTTAAATAAATGTTACAACTAAGCTCAAAAATGTATGTTTTGATATTAAAATGTGTTAAATAAATCCGAAACGCAGTTATATCAAGGGGAGAAAATGGGAATGTAGCGAATGCATTATACACAAAATCGCATATAATTATGACTCATAACTAGAGCTAGGAATTTTAGATGCAAATTCTGGTGAAAAAGGTGCAAAAAAGGTGCTTTAATTTAGCAGAAAAAGGTGCAAAAAAGTGCAAATTTCCCAAGCGAATTATCATTAAAGAGTATCAATACCAATCACGTCAAGTAATTCTTGACACAAAATTCAGACATGTTGTCATATATTAAAAAGTCTGAGTAAGACAAGTCCCAGAACATTATGTTATTGAAATCACAAGTCCAGAAAACTGTTAAAGCAGATATTATTCATCAACTCAAGTGTTTAAATTGTATTGTATTGTATTGCAAGCCTATATTTTCCCTTTACAGAGATTTAGGCGCTCTCCCCCTACAGGGAAGAATTTGAACCATACTAATTTAGTTAGACTTGTTTTCGTATAGATGTCATTTTGAGTGGTCCGTGGTCAGCGTTCCGCCTCATACTGACATCTAGGAAACCAAGGTAGTACTAGGACGGGAAATTTGGTAAATTTTGCTTAGACTTTTTCATTCAGGCTTAAGGATTTTTACGAGCCTGAAAATCTTCAGACTCGGGATCCACGGCTTAAAGTCCCTCCCGGAGGACTTGCACCTTTGATTTTTCCGTCCTAAAAAACCCATCGACCCGGCCGGGTTTGAACCGCGACCCTCGGGACCAGAGGCAAAGAGCATAACCACTAGTCCACCGCGGCTAAAAAAGTTCAATATCTCATCTGTCTATCAGTAGTTCGTCTAATGTAAAATAAACTGGTTTTCACCTTCTACTTGATTGATGTGTTTTAATTTTTCGTCATACAGAGGTTGAAGGTATGATTTTCATCTGGGACAAACTTCCCAGTATATTTTCCAAATATGCTTTCAAAATAGGGTTGTTAAGTTGGAAAGAGGAATACCACATGCTACAAATGTCTTTGCTGTATCATTAAAAAAATATTATTTATTTATTAAACTTGAAGAAAGCATAGCAGTACCTCGCCAATAAACCTTTTGTCACAATACACATTTACTGCTTTGTAGTTCCTTATTTTCGTGTTTTTCACTACCTATATGCTGCGTAACACGATTGTGTTGGTGTTTTTCATTAATTGGTATTGAAATATCTCAAACAATGCACATCATAACAGATCTGTCGCTCTGAATTCCATCTACCAACCCTTGAAAGCGTATTTGAAGAAATGTAAAAAAAAAAAATTACACATTATTTTGGGAATACAATGCTGCTAAGAGTCAAAAAGTTTAAAAGTGCAAAATGTGCTTGCATTGATAAAAAGTTGCAAAACAAGTACTAGCATTGAAAAAAGGTGCAAAAAAGGTGCAACTAAAACACATTTAGGGGCATTTATTTAATGTTTCTTTGCAAGACAAGCTAATTTGAGCATTATAGTAACAAATAAAATTAAGGTGCAGCACCTAAAATTCCTAGCTCTACTCATAACTATGTGTGATGTTTTATATATTGCTTTTATGACTGACATATTTTTAAACGTTGTAGTACTTATTCTATGTGACTGTATATTTATCTTGATATAGTGGTTATGCTTCTTGCCTCTAGTTACGAGGTTCATACCGGCCGGGATCGATGGTTTTTTAGGACGGGAAAATCCAATGAGCAAGTCCCTTGGGAGGGATTTTAAGCCTGGGTCCCAAGTCTGAAGATTTTCAGGCTCGTAAAAGATCCTTAAGCCTGAATTAAAAACGTCTAATCAAATTTTACCGACATCAACATCCTAGTAATACCTCAGTTGCCTGACAGATGACAAATTTATTCTCAGTTTTTGATCCTTCAACAAGAGTATATCCATAATAGTAATATGAAATTCGCACAATGTGCAAAGAAGATTGTTCTTAGTCACTGCAGAGTTTCACCAATGATTCTTAACTCATCCTACAGTTTAACACATTATATATCTCGCACTGTTCACCACATCTTGCACACACACACAGTCTGGGCCGGGCTCGTGGAATGTCAGGTTGCTGCAGAGCTTGTGGTGAAATCCATGAATAGCGAGTCTGGTCACCGTGTGGCGCAATTCATATCCTCCCTGAATCCATTCACGGTTTGTCATGGCGTCAGTAATGTAGAATTCTTCCCATATTTTGTGTTTCTTCTCGTGGAGTTCTTTCAGGATGTCCTGGTAAGCTGGTGTCACTGGTAGTAGGAACTTCAGCCTCAGCTCTACTATTTATCTTCTATTTAGAATGGTGAAATATGTAAATTATACGATCTAAATATTTATGTAAGGAAAACGAAGACCATGGCTTTTAGAGGAAGAGATCCAGTGAGATCCAAATTAATTTAGAAAATCGAAGAATAGAACAGGTGTCTAGTTTCAAATATTTGGGCTGTGATGTTGGCTACAATGTGGAAAGAGATATTGACTCCAAAATAAATAAATTTCAGACGGTGTGTGGAACAATACAGAGAACATTCAAAATAAAATTAGAAAAGAAACCAAGATAAAAATGTAAAATGTTATGGCGGATCCCACAATATTGTATGGATGTGAAACTTGGGCTCCAGTGAAGAACAGAAGGATAGAATACAGACGGCGGAGATGAGGTTCCTAAGACAAGTAAAAGGATGTACAAGACTTGATAGAATAAGAAATGAGGATATAAGAGAAGAATTGAAGGTACAGCCTTTATTGGATAAAGTCACAAATTACAGACAGAAATGGATTGATCACATGGATGGAATGAGTAAGGAGAGATATCCATTGTTAGCAAGAAATTATCAAGCAAGAGGAAGACGTGATGTTGGAAGACCTAAAAGACGTTGGGCTGATGCATTATGAAGTCGGAACGGGCAATTGCCTAATCCCTGGAGTGATGATGATGCTTTAGAATGGTTCCCTCAAGAGTTCATATATAAGTCGCGAGGGTGTGTATTTGGAGAGGACAGAGCACCCATCATGATCATATTAAGGCACGACAACTTCAAAAGTGAAAGTTTTGGCCTTCTCAACAATCCTCCTCCATGCCAATCTGTCTCTTGCCATATTCAAACTAGTCACTTGCATTTCTTTAGATCGTTCATTGTGAAATCCTCCCATCTGATCTTCGGTCTTCCTACAGCTCTGCCTCCTATAGGTTTCCATTTTTAGAGCTTTTTTTTACCAGTCTCTGATCATTCATTCCTATCAAATGTCCAAGCCAACCAATTCTGAGAGATTTTATATGGTTTACTATGTTCCGATTTTTTATTAATTTGTTTAGTTCGTTATTTGTTTGATTCTCCAACAGTTATCAGTCCCTCCATTTGGTCCAAATATTCTTCTTACAATTTTTCTTTAAAAAAATTAGTAATTTATGCTTTATTGTTTCTTTTAGGACCCAAGTTTTCACAAGCATATGTAACTACTGGTCTAATGTTTTGTATAACCTTAGTTTTGCAGTTTTTGATATTAATTTGCTTTTAAATAAGGTTCTATTTGCAAAATAGGCTTTATTCCGATTTACCAATCTTTCTTTAATTTCCTCTTCTAATGTATTATGTCCATTTACTTTGGTACCTAAGCATTTAAATGATTCTACTGTGTTAATTTGTATATCATCAATTTGTAGATTTTCAGATTTTTCTATTGTGATTACTACATTTCAAGTATTTTGTTTTCTCTTGATTTATTATTAGATCAAATTTTTTAGATTCTTCTTTCAATTTTGTGATGGTTTCACATAACGCTTGTCTAGTTCTTGCTATAATCAGTATATCATCTGCATAAGCTATACATTGTTTAAGCTTTTTAGGTATGTGGCTTTTAGTTTCTCTAATTTCTCTAGGTCTTTTTCTTTAAATGGACCCATATATTCTCTACCCTAAATGTTGCAACGGGATCAAATTAAAGTATCCATGACATCTACGAGCAAATAAGGTAACTAAAAATTAACTTGGTCTAGTAACTCCTTACAAAGAAGAAGCTATGGCTCAACAATGGGCTACGCAATTAAAAAATATATTCAGGAAATATAAAATATTTTACTTCTGAATTTTTTTGTACAAATGATGTTAAAATGCTGCACAAATTAGATCGCTTATGCTCACAAATTGACCAGGAACATTTGGTTAAAAATGAAATAAGAAATAGAGTGATAATTAAAAAAAGTTCATTTATGCTTATAATCATATAATGAAGTCTAAATGCTACGTAAAAATTAAAACCTGAGATAGCATATTTATGTTTTAATTCCAAGAGTTACTCATGAGTGTGTTAACCTAGAAAATCACGATTGAAGATAAGTCATTGCTTAAAAGTTTTGAGTAAAATATTTGGAAATATATGATGATCTGATGGCTCGTTAATATTATTAATGAACTATAATTTTAATCCGCTAATTAAAATCAGTCCACCGCTGTGGTCTCGAGGTAGTCGTGCTACCTTGTCACGCAGCGGGCCCGGGTTCGATCCCCGGTCGGGGCAGTTTTCTGGATGATATTTTTATCGGGGTTTTTCCTCACTCTAAGATAAATGTCAGGAAAACTTTAAGGCTCAAACGGTCCCCGAAATCATATAGCCATCATCCTTCACCGGTGTGGAAAGCAACGGGAAGCTACCACACCTACAATTCCCTAGTAAAGCTGCAAGCATAGCATGCAAATTCTATGATTGCAGTGAAGGACCTCCTTCGGGCAGAATTACTATGGATGGATGGAATTAAAATCAGATATCGTATGTTTTATGAAGATTCGATGGATTGGCTGGACTGGGAACTTATTGAGATTGGAGGACGAAAGAATTCCTGAAAACTTTTATTGTAGCAGTCGATTAAAGGAAAGACCTAGGGCCAGATGGATTGATGAACCATAGGATGACTCAAGGATTATGAAAGTGAAGGTTAATAGCGAATAGGGTAGAATAGAGCTGAATTATTAAACAGGCTGAAACTCATTCTGTGTTATGATGCCAACTCAAGAAGAAGAAGAAGAAGAAGACATTCCATCGCGATAACGATCTTAATTTTTTTCGTATTTTGATTTCCAGGAAAAACAATTGTAATCAGCTTAAACAGACTAAATATATTAACCAAAACGTTTATTCTTACTGTAAAATGGTAAGGAATGATAGAAAACACTTAGGCCTACCGGTAAAGCTGCTTTTAAGAATGGTAATCCCCTAACTTGCAAAGCATTGGAGTAGTTTCTTTAGTGAATACTCAAAAGCAAATATTATTTGTATTCACGTAGACTTTCACGGCCGGAGTTGCTATGATGATCTTGAAGAAGATTTTCTGTCTGTAGGCCGTGGTCGTGTGGCTCATTTGTTAACATGCCTGAAGAAGGTACAGTGTACCGAAACAGCTGTCACTGAATTATAAAATAAATATGAAAATCAAATAAAACTACGTTTTATTTTTATTTAATTAATAAAATAACATAATTCTGCACAGAATGATAGTGGAAAGTTTCATCATTGAACAATTGACGAAAGCAAATAATATCGGCGCATATGTTTATTTTACATCGGTAATAAAAACCCAGTTCTCTACATACATTTATACAACATTACGACGTAACCGGATATCGAACCAAAACTTTCACTTCGAATGCATAAACGGTTGATGTAGCTTAACATTAGTATGATTTTGTAGTATTTTACGTAAAATGTCGAATAGTATAAATAACATTAAATATAATTTAAACTTTTTAGAAGCAAATTCGGCATATTTTGAATATTGTTCCTTCTTCCCGTTTTCATTAGCTTAGAAATGAACTACGGTATTTTACAATTAACCCTAAAATTGCTATGAGGTAAAGCTTACTTGTTAAATTAAAAAGCCCAAATATATTAAATGAAAATCAAATAATTACATTTTGCAGAATATGATTATGTAGACGAAGAAGAAGTCAGACAACAGATCATTGAAGGCAATTAAATTGCTGGATGTCTTAATGATGCAATGTGGATAAAGAAATACTTAAAAGCAGAAACTAAGGCCAGAATTTATAAAACAGTAAGACCTATTATAACTTATCAGGCAGAAACAAGACAAGATACCTTAAAAATGAAAATACTTCATAAAATTGTGGGGAAAACTTTATGGGATACAGAAAGAAGTGAACACATCGGTGAAACATGTGCAGTCGAAGATATTAAAGGATGGACATATAAGAGGAAACAAGAATGGGATGCGCATGTAAGCAGGATGGACAGCAATAGAATTGTCAAGCCTGCAACGGATAATCTATCTAGGTGCGGAAGAAAATAAGGACGTCCCAGAATGCGGTGGTATGTCGACCTAACATGAGGCAACAAGAATTGAAGAAAGAATAAGTTTTACCGTATAATGGAAGAATGAAGAAGATGAAGATATTATGTCTAAGTGTTTAAACACAGATGAGGACGGATTAACTGGCCTTCTTCACTTCCTGGTTTAGGCATTGATTGCCTTTTCCGTCTTCACTAACAGATCTAAGACCATCTCTTCCGAGGACGTCCGACATCTCTTCTTCCTCTCGAAAAATAATGTATTATTTTCTTTGGTAATCTATTCTCTTAGCCTATATTCTTTCTATATTTTCTTTCCATTGTATCTTGTTATGAGATACATTTTCTTTTATAGAGTATATCTCGCAGTTCTTCACGAATATCATCGTTTCTTATCTGGTCCATTCTAGCACTTTTACTCTTCTTAAAAATTTCATCTCGGCTGCTTGGATTTTACTTTCATGTTTGGTAATGTTAATCCAAGATTCGCTCCCATATAAAAGAACAGGGACTGCGATTGTTTTATAAAATTTTAATTTTGGATTTAACACCAATTTATCTTATCGGTTATTTAAATGTGGCGGACCGCAATGAAAACGAAATAATGTATAACTGTTATTATTAGGTATATTGTGTAAATGGACTGTTGTCTAGGAACCCAGGGCTCCACTTAAACAGTGGGCCGAAGAATTGCTCACAACTTCCATTTTATAATGATGGTCGTAGGGGCTTTTCGTATGATTCTATCGCTAGGTATATTGTGTAATTCTACACACATTAAAGTAATTTTTCAAGTTGGTTTTCTTCTGTTTTTATTAAGAATATTACATACATCAAACCTGATGCATCCTTTAGGATACATTAAAATTCTAAGGGTTAAGCACAATTAAATCAATTTTTTAAAAATAAGAAACAAATAAATGTAAATAAAAAATAAAGCAATGGTTACAATTGCCAAAACAACATTTTCTATAAATGTTTGAACACGTTTTAATGTGTGTTTTTATAATATACATAATAGCTCTACAAATATGTTTTGATGCTAGAGTTTTTAAATGCTCTACATTTTTAAAATGAGCTTCTAAAATATTTGGGATAATCATTGTTAAGCTATTTGAAATCTGTTACATGTGTTTGTTTAAACGTTACATGAATTCTAAAAAGTCAATTCCTGAGTTTATTTTTTGAACGCATGGGCGGGTACAGGACAATTATAAAAAGCCATTAATTCCGAGTGAACCGTAATGAGTTGAAACAATCATTACAGAATCTACATGCCATTCAGGAAGCCAACAAATTGTACACAGCATCGAAATAGTATTCATACTACAAACACCAGATGAAAGAGTGAATGCATTTTTAAAGAGCGGGGCGGACGCAACACAATCAATTAATTACCTGATCACAAGGTGGAGGGATTTATTTCATTAACTCTTATTTCACTCAGTGGGCTTGAGTTTGATATCCGATTCATTTAGGCTTCTCATGTAACTTTCATCCACGCTTTAAGTAAAAATTGTTCCAGGAAATTGTTCTGTTCAGAAGATGATCTACAAAAAGCTATTTTTAATTTGGAAAAAAATAAGTGCCAATTATAATTTAAAAACTTCAAAAAATAAAACTAAAATTTTAGCATTTAAATGACATGATAACGTAAGAGCAAAACTATTAATCGATAATAAAATTTTAGAGCAAGTGAATAGTTTTAAATTTTAGGTTTCAATTTATCATAATTTAAAACTGAAGATATTAATGATAAAATAATAAATTTAATGTATTGAGTGGTACTATTAAAATAACTCTTAAAAATACAAGAAAAAAAACAAAAATGAAATTTTATAAAAATGGCTGTTCCTGTAATGATGTAAAAGTAAAAGTAAAGTAATCCCACTACAGGCCTCAGGAGGCCCTTGGGGCAGTAGGAGGTTAAGGCTCCCACTATTTCTGGACAATCGGCACTTGATGTCAGCCGGGTTGTCAGCCCTGCGTGACGGCCGCCTTTACCCCCAGAACAAGCGTCTGGTACTCATTTACGTTAGAGGCTGAGTTGACCCCAGGGCCATAGTGCCGCCAGAAGGTTTGGGTCAGTTTAAAAATCCTGACCCCACCGGACTTGAACCCTCGACCTTCCGGCTTGTAGCTCAGTGCCTTAACCACTACGCTACGGCGTGCTCCCCTGTAATGATGTATGAATCAGAATGTTGGACGAACTAACAAAAGACAAGAACAAAGATTGGAAGCAATAGAGATGAGATTTTTAAGAAATATAGTAGTAGGATATACTCTGCTGGATAAGAAACAAAATAAAGATATAAGAAAGGAACTAAATATTTTCAAACTTACAGATCGAATAAGGAAATATAGGAACGCATGGAAAGAACATTTCGATAGAATGCCAAAACAAAAATTACCAAAATTATTGCTGAATTATAAACCACACAGAAGGAGAAATGTTGGACACCCACACAGAAAATGCTATGAACAATTCAAAGAATACTAGCTTTTGATAAACCGGAAAGAGCCAACAGGCTTAATCCTTGGATGATGAAGAATAGTAAAGAAAATTAAATTGAGCACATCAACAAAACACTAGAAAGTTAAAACTTCATGGTACCTTTGGCATTTAATTAAGGTAAATTTTATTATTTACCTCAGTTAATCTCTCCTTTGTAGGAATTTTGCCCCGCGCCCGAGTGGTTGAGGACAGATGGCTTGGCTTCGTTCGAGTCCCCATGGGGAAGAAATTTTCTCTAGAAAATTCGGTCAGTATGGGACTGGTGCTACCCAACATCGTAAGACATTAGGGTAGCTACAATTAGTAGCGGGTCCAGGTTGAGAAAACTAGCTATAACGACTGGGGGACCCGACATGCTGACATGTCTCCCCTACACTGCCTGGACGGATAATCGTCTACCTCAGTGATTAATTAGCAAATCATTTCCCAGTCATGTCAGGGACTGTCAATCGCCATCATTATTTAAATCCAAATTAACTGATATCTTAAGTTCGACACAATGAAAACATTAACTACATATGAACTATATAAAGCATTCTACAAATAATCATCTAGGAAGCTACTTACTTTATTTTATATCATTTTAGTTTTATTATATTCCATGTTTTTGTTAGTATTAGCTAGTATTAGATCACATCATCATTGTATTTTGTTTAGTCTGTATTTTAATAATGTCTTAAAATTGTAATATGCATGTAATTTTTGTATAATTCTACTATTCGCTGGTTGAGTGGAAGAGAAGGCCTTATGGCCATTAACTCTGCCAGCTAAAATAAATCATTATTATTATTATTATTATTATTATTATTATTATTATTATTATTATGTGGATGTGAGGCCAACAACCGGATAGTAGGCCAAGAGCCTTCTAGGCCTGTCGCGACATGGATTTACTTGTCCAATGACACCCGGGCCTGATGGACACGACAGGTGGAAATACTATGTTAATTCTTGATGATACACATACATTTTTGACCAACATGGACATGGAAGGCTTTCCCAGATAAGGAATAACCTATCTTTGGGACAGTATAAAACTTTTAAAACTTGACACATCATTTACCCATAATATCAAACAAAGAAAATATGATGTGAATGATTATGTGACCCGATTGTGTTCAAGTACTATTTAGACCTTAAAGTTGTCTGATATTTATCTTATAGGTGAGAAAAAATTCAGAAAAAAAAAGTCACACAGGAATTGTTTTACGACCGGATCGAACTCGGCCCCTCAATATATTACCATTAGACCACAGCAGTGAACTAATTAAAATATATTTAACATTCCATTTCATTTAAAGCATTTTAACCTCTCGAATGTTAGTACTTTACGTGCCACTCGCCACCCGGACCTGTCGGGAGACGGATTTTAACTATGGGTCACATTCATACTTTTTTTTATCACATAAGGACGTTGAGGGCGTCCCCTATTGAGTGATCAGCTAAATCTCAGGACCTCCTCCGAGACAGCACAACATTAAAACGAAACACCATTTTCACACATATTCATAATAAACATGCCGAATATGATAATGGTGATTATGATGGCCAGATGACGTTCGGGAGCCGATTGAACCTTAAACTTTCCTGACATTTGTCTTATAGTTTAGGAAAAAAACCGAAAAAAACTCACCCAGGATACTTGTCCCGACCGGGAATCGAACACAGGCCCGTTACTTACAGGCGACGAGACCACAGCGGTGGACATATATTTAATATAAAAATTGTAATCTTCCTATATGACAATTGAGCAAGTCATCCTGCTGCTGTAGTTGGAACCGGTTCCGAAAAACCTACAGTATTTTAACATGTGTTAGCAAGTAGAAACAGAACCTTATACGTATTCAACAATATATAGTGACTAATATCTCAACGGAATTTTATCATGGATTTTATTAAAATTTAGTACCGCTTCGAATGTGTGTATTGGATATTGAAACATGTTTCGGTCCAAAATTTGAATTGTAGTCGGCCGCGGTGGACTACTGGTTATGATCCTTGCCTCTGGTTCAGTGGGTCGCAGGTCCAATCCCGGTCGGGGTCACTGGATTTTTTAGGACAGAAAAATCGAAGGAGCAAGTCTTCCGGTAGGGACTTCAAGTCGTGGGTCCCGAGTCTGAAGATTTTCAGGCTCATAAAGATCCTTAAGCCTGAATAAAGAGGCATCTAAGCAAAATTTACCGACATCAACGTCCTAGTAATACCTTAGTTGCCTGATAGATGTCAATGGGTTGACCGCGTGCCATCCACGGCATCTATGAGCAATAAGGTAACTAAAAATTAACTTAGTCTAGTAACCCCTTACAAAGGCAAGCTATGCTCAACAAGGGCTAGCTGTTATATATATATATATATATATAATATATATGATATGAAAGAAAAAAGAATGCTTTTCTTTTCATATCATATTTGCCTTCATTGCCAAATGTCAAAAATATATTATACTTCTATTATATATATATATATTATAGATAGATAGTATAGATGTAATAGATAGATGATGATAGATAGATAGATAGATAGATAGATGATATAGATAGATGATAGATGTATAGATAGATGAAGATAGATGTATAGATAGATGTATAGATAGATGTATAGATAGATGTATAGATAGATGTATAGATAGATGTATAGATAGATGTTAGATAGATGTATAGATAGATGTATAGATAGATGTATAGATAGATGTATAGATAGATGTATAGATAGATGTATAGATAGATGTATAGATAGATGTATAGATAGATGTATAGATAGATGTATAGATAGATGTATAGATAGATGTATAGATAGATGTATAGATAGATGTATAGATAGATGTATAGATAGATGTATAGATAGATGTATAGATAGATGTTATAGATAGATGTTTTAGATAGATGTATAGATTAGATGTATAGATGTATAGATAGATGTATAGATGTATAGATGTATAGATGTATAGATGTATAGATAGATGTATAGATGTATAGATAGATGTATAGATAGATGTATAGATAGATGTATAGATAGATGTATAGATAGATGTATAGATAGATGTATAGATAGATGTATAGATAGATGTATAGATAGATGTATAGATAGATGTATAGATAGATGTATAGATAGATGTATAGATAGATGTATAGATAATGTATAGATAGATGTATAGATAGATGTATAGATAGATGTATAGATTAGTGTATAGATAGATGTATAGATAGATGTATAGATAGAGTATAGATAGATGTATAGATAGATGTATAGATAGATGTATAGATAGATGTATAGATAGATGTATAGATAGATGTATAGATGTATAGATGTATAGATGTATAGATGTATAGATGTATAGATGTATAGATGTATAGATGTATAGATGATGTATAGATGATGTATAGATGTATAGATGATGTATAGATGTATAGATGATGTATAGATGATGTATAGATGTATAGATGATGTATAGATGTATAGATGATGTATAGATGTGTATAGATGAGTATAGATGATGTATAGATGATGTATAGATGTATAGATGATGTATAGATGTATAGATGATGTATAGATGTATAGATGATGTATAGATGTATAGATGATGTATAGATGATGTATAGATGTATAGATGATGTATAGATGTATAGATGATGTATAGATGATGTATAGATGTATAGATGATGTATAGATGATGTATAGATGTATAGATGATGTATAGATGTATAGATGATGTATAGATGTATAGATGATGTATAGATGTATAGATGATGTATAGATGT
>JASPKZ010006569.1:0-5000 GCA_030220185.1 Diploptera punctata | reverse complement strand
GAACAAATATTTCATTTTGTTTTAATAGACACTTGGAAACACTAGAAAAATACAATTACAAATATAAATATAGTCTTGATCTATCAGTAAATATGCTCGTTTGTAAATGCACCAAAAGTGAACACGGCCCATTTAAATACTCACAGGCTGATATAGGAATAGGTTCTTACAAAGTGTCTCTCCTCACTGTGGCGGAATTGTAACTTACTTCTGAGATAGGCTGAGTTACATTACTCCGATGATAATATGAGCCTATAAACGATAACGAAGCACCAGGAGAGCTATACATCTAAACTCAACATAAAATCCAGGCCATAACTACCATAGGAATAATTCTTTCTAAGGAAAAATTCCTGTGACTTGACAGGGAACCGGTATCTCATGAGCAGCAGTCAGAATCACTGAAATAAATCCAAAAGGCTAATCTCGGAAGGACAAAATGGACGAAAAAGCAATTCAAACAAAATTCAATAATACTGATATGAGGCTTTCTGATCTACGTCCAACCAAGGAACTGTTAGAACATGATGTATACTTAAATTTTGTTATATTGGATATTAAAAACAAATTAAACAAATGAGAATGTCAATTAGAACAAAAATGTTATTTTGTTCTATTCAATGCCACCAGGTGTCATAATGACATTTCTGGCATTCTCTTGGCAATACTGAATCGTTAAATTTTAAAACGGTGGTGAATTAGAAAAAAGTCAACTCCTTTTAAAAGAAGCCCTATTACAAATTTTGTACACCTAAGCAGTGATGTGCATAAGTTTAACGTAAAGACAAGAAATGTAATGAGTTGCAAGCCTACCTCTTAGTTTGGGACAAATTTTCTTCCTCTTGTCCGGATACACACACCCCTGCTTTCTGTATTCTGTGACCCATTCACTCACGTAGGGTCAGCACGCTCCAATGTCTGGCCTCCTGTCAGCCTCAAGGACTTACGGAGGTCATCGTCTCTTACCCGGTAACCATACCTGAAAAATGATGCAATTGAATATTAACGCCTGCAATGTCATCATAACTTTATCAAACATCATTATACAAATTCATATTACATTTGAGATTGCAGGTTTCATCTAAATTACATTGAGATTAATTAGAAATATTGAAACCTTTTCTTAAAATAAAATGAGTACAGAAATGCGTGAAATAGAAAAGGGATATATATATATATATATATATATGCCATGATAAGAAAAATAAATGCCTGGACGGGATTCGAACCCGGAACTCTGGGTCTGTACCCAGCGTGTTATCCATCACACCACCAGGCGAATTCAATTCAAACACTTATTTTTCTTATATATATATATATATATATATATATATATATATATATATATATATATATATTCTCCATTATTAATAGATGTCGCGAAAATTCGGTCTTCACTGCCATCTAGTAGCTGACTATAACAAGTAAGCAAATTAAAGAGAATACCTTTACTTTATAGCAGTGACGCTTTATCGATGTTGTAATTAAATTTTTGACATTCAGCAATGCAAGCTTAATATGACATAAGAAAAATAAATGCCTGGACGGGATTCGAACCCGGAACTCTGGGTCTGTACCCCAGCGTGTTATCCATTACACCACCAGGCGAATCCAATTCAAACATTTATTTTTCTTATATATATATATATATACTATTCTCCATTATTACTAGATGTCGCGAGAACTCGGTCTTCACTGTCATCTAGTAGCTGACTATAATATGTAAGCAAATTAAAGAGAATATATATATATATATATATATATATATATATATATATATATATAAACACAGTATATTTTTAGCCAGACAGGAGGGCAGGCAGGGAGACAGAGAGGCAGACACACAAACAGACAGATACACAGACAGATAGGTAGGAAGACAGGCCTTGATAAGCAGGTAGATAGATAGAAGAATGGATTTATCGATAACTAGAAATATGGGTAGATAATAGTAGGATATATAGTTAGATTTCTATATAGATAGATATGTAGACGAATAGAGACATACATAGATAGAAATACAGGAAGAAAGGAAAATTGACAGAGACAGAGGAAATCTCGTTTATATAATCGTGGTCAACACAAATTTGATTTGGGACATTTGTCTATTTTAGGAGAGTTGTATATAGGTATATAGAGAACGAAAAACAGAAAGAAGGAGCGTGGATTGATGAATGGATGGATGGTTGGTTGGTTGGTTGGATGAATTAATGGGTAAATTGTTATTCCAGAGACGATATAAAATTAATAGCAAAGTCAGTTATTGTTCTTGCTGTATATTAATTACTAAACTAAACTAAATTCCATGGAGCGAGGGGCCTAGAAGACCCTGGATCTACCAGTCGGCCGTTGCAACGCGTTGGTCAAACATTCACATAGCCTACGTATTAATCACAGAGGTGGATGACCATTCAGTCAGTATAATTGTAGCATGGATCAGCATATCAGATCTCCAGTCATTTGGGTTGGTTTTCTCAACCTGGAGTCGATACTTATTGTATTGCCTATTTGTAATACTACGTTGTGTAAAACATTCAATGGTAACATAAGTAACAGAAAAACAATCGAGAATCTAATCCTAAAGCGATTTTTTTTCTTTCACAATAAATAATTCAGATTACTTGTCAATAAAATTGCATTAATAAAAGTGTAAAACTTTAAGTTAAACTTTATTTAAGAGCGTGCTTTCAAGGATTTATATAAGATTAATTAATAAAATGAGAATTAACTGCTCATGAAATTAGTTTATCTGATAATGTATTTAACTGGGGACCAAGTTTCCATTATTCTCGTATAAATACTGTACCAATCTAGTTACAGCTTTATTGAAGTTTTCTTCAATTATTTGAAATATAATTAAATTTTCCTAACAATATAATCAGCTACCAACTTTTTTAAAAGAATAAAACATCTGCAACGAGAGAACATAACTTGTCTCCGCTTAGAGAAGAACTTAACTTTTCCTCTCCTTTTGCGTATGCCCTCCACCCCCTCATTTCTACTAAAAAAGAGAAAATGAATGAAAAGAGTAAACCTCAGCCCCTTTTTCGCAATCAAATTTAAGTTTAGAAACTTGAAAGAATTCAAAAGTATTGAGTGAGTTTAGGGTTTTAGACAGCAAATTGCCTTACATTTCGACTTAGTGCCATTTATCATCAGTAAAACAGAGTAAGAGAAGGAGAGTCCTTGTATTATAACGAGTGGTGAAAAGAGAGTGGAGAAGGGGTAATGGAAGAAAAGTTGAAGAGAGAGGGAGAGAGAATGCGTTAAAAATAAAATCCAAGAGAAAGAATTATTTCGAGTGTAAAAAATCAAATAGAAACTTGTATCCTGTTGTAAATTGAAATGATCAACAGTCGAGAATGGAGTTTGTTGAATTTCAGATCAGTTGACATTTGAGACAGAGTAGAGTAGCAAATTAGAAGGGGGGCGCATAAATTCTCAGAGTGATATGAGTGCGCCAATTTTCCAGTAAACATCGAGGTTACACCGTTCTATTTTACTAACTACAATTTCGTTGAATACGGATGATTGATTGAGGGAATGTTACATCCAATTTCCATGTAACAGAAAATGTATTTTAGTTATTCAATTATACATATGTGTTATCTCCCTTCCTTCTCTTTGCCTTAGTTTAACCTCTGTAGGCCGATGTTAGTGGGTCACTCGACCTACTGGTGAGGACTTTTAACTTGGACCACATATATACTTCAACACACGACTATAGTACACTTTGGTACGTGGTAGTGTGCGGACGTGTTTTCAGTTCTCGAGAGCAGTGCGGTGTTGTCAAATTGTAAAAATGCAGGACGTGAAGACAATGCTGGAAGAGATGAGGAGAGAAATGGCCAGGGATTCCGAAAGACGGAGGACATGGTGTCTATGGTAAACTCTGTCGTGGAGAGGGTTCAAGAAATGGAGGTAGCTTGGAGTAGTGTGGAAGACAGAGTGAGGTGGCTGGAAGAAAAAATGGACTATCTAGAAAATCAATCTAGAAGGAACAATATTGTGTTGTATGGTGTGGGGGAAGAGGAGAACGAGTCCTGGGACACTACGGCAGTTATAACAAGGTATGTCCTAAGGCAAATGGGAATAGTTCTGCTAGAACGGGACATCGAACGCGCTCATAGAGTGGGTCGTGGACGGTACCCCAGGCCTATAGTGTGCAAGTTAGCTCACTATAGGGATAAAGAAGAAATCATAAGGGGGGCAAGATATCTACGGGCACTGGAGTGGCAGTGAGTGAAGACCACAGCCGGAGAGTGAGAGAGGAGCGAGCATTCCTGAAACGGACATCTAGTGGACGCGAGGAAGCAGGGAGCTCAGGCTTTCATCCTTTCGATAAACTAGTAATAAATGGACGGGTGAGGACTCGTAGATAACTGGAGGAGAATGTCTGTGTCCACGAAGGAAGCGGCAGGGACAACGCAAAGGGAGACGACCTCTGAAAGGCAGAGTTTAAATCGCAATAAAACAACAAGGGAACGAGGGTGAGTCGCGTGGAACGACATCGGAGAGGCAGAGTTCGAGTCCCAAGGAATACAACACGGGAACGAGAAGAATGCGAGAGAACTGACAACACTGCAGAGAAGACGACAGAAGACAGCAGTGGGAGGGAGGGAAGTTCGGCGCGACAATTAAGAAGTATGATGTCTGAAAAGCTTGCAAACACAATGCCAGAAGGGCCGCCAACAGCCAGGTAAAGAAAACCGTTAGTACATAGAGGACAAACCCCCCTCTCATAATTGCTGTGTGGATATTGAAGGTTTGAAAAAAAGAATGTCTTCCGACAGATTTATTCATTTTGTTAAAATTTTTAGTTTTTATTTATTTGTAGAAACTTGGATGGGGGCAAAGACCATATTGATTTGATGGATTTAATTGTAATAAATGATGGGAGGGGTAGTAAACCAAAAGGGGAAGAGATCCGAGGGAGGGAATATTAACCAAGTTGAAACATAATTACATTTAGACATGCTGAAAAAATGTTTCCATGTTGA
>JASPKZ010006568.1:0-68974 GCA_030220185.1 Diploptera punctata | reverse complement strand
TAGAATGTCATCAATATAGGGAGTAAGTCTGCTTACTAATATATTTGTTAGAATTTTGTACGAAGTTGAAAGTAATGAGATGCCCCTACAGTTGTTGCAATCAGTTTTATCTCCTTTCTTATAAATTAGTACGATAATTGATTCCTTCCAATCATCTGGAAGAGCTTCTTTTCCCAAATCATACTAAGCAAACAGCGTATCTTGTTCATGAATTTTTCTCCCCCTGATTTTATCAGTTCTGCTGGGATCTCATCTGAACCTGATGCTTTATACATCTTCAATTTTTCAATTGCCATTTCAAACCTCTAATGCACTTGGCTCTGCGACTAGCATTTCTGCTCTCTGTAACTTATCCTCCTCAATGTCCTGTTCTGTATGTACATTTAATAGCTGATTAAAATAACTTTTCCATCTATTTAATATACTCTTGGAATCTGCAATCATATCCCCATTTTCATTCCGAATTATGTTTGTTCTAGCCTGAAACCCTTTCTTCTCTATACTAATCCCTGATATAATTCTCTAATGTTCCTATTTTTTGCATTCATTTCAAGATCATTAATCTTCTCTCTCAAATATTCCCTCTTTTTACTCTTTAGTAACTTGGTGGTTTCCCGTCTAACACTACCCAATTGCTCTAAATTTACCTCATTTGGGTCGTGTAACCATTTCATTTTTGCTAGCTTTCTTTTCTTTACAATTTTCATATGATATCGTGAAAGGCTATCAAATAAGCATTCTAATTCTTCATAGAACTCATCCTTGATCTTGTCATCTTTATCTTCTGTGGGGCATGTACATTTACAATTATAAAATCATGTCGTTTACCCTTTAGAATTATGTATGATATCCTATTACTAACAAACTTAATATCTCGGATAGCGGATAGGATCCTCCTTCTGACTAAAAAACCCGTTCCAAATGCAGGTCTTTCTGCACCCCCATAGTATAATGCAAAGCTTCCTGATTCCTGACTACCTTCTCCTGGCCACCTAACTTCCTGTAAAGCGACTATATCCAAGGGCGATTTATCCAATTCCCGCGTTAATATCTCTAGTGCCCCGCTATTGTATAAAGTCCTAACATTCCATTTTTCTAGGAACATGTCCCTGTGTTTGAGCCTTTGGCATGGGTTCCCTGAAGTAGTCCCCGCCCGGAGAACCGAATGGGGGACTATTTGACCTCCGGAAAATTTTAACCCCAGTAGACCCATGTCCGCATTTCTTGACGGTTATATTACAGCCCAAATTTTTATAAGATGTTATAAGATCATTGACAATATCACGGTAATTTTCCACCTTTCGATTTCCCAAAAATCTGTGAGTAACTTTTTTGAATGCTTGCCAAGCTGTTTCTCCAGTGGATTCAATACTTCCTCAAACTTCTCATCATGCATTAGTGATCGTATTTGTGGACCCGCAAATATCCCTTCTTTAATTTTTGCTTCGCTAATTTCAGGAAACTTCTGTTTTAAGTACATGAAACCATGGCTTTCACGAAATTCTTCATTAATCCTAGTTTGATATGTAAAGGAGGTAGATACACATTTTTAAGATTACACAATGCGTCATGTTTCACATTTTTCTGTCCAGGAATGAATGATTCGCGTTTAGGCCATTATTTTCTGATGTAATGGTTTTTTCTGTCCCTACTATCCCAAAGACACAAAAAACAACAGTACTTTGTGTAACCAAGCTGCAGATCAAGAATACGTTCAACTACCTTCAAATCACCACAAATATTCCATTCATACACTGCATAATGAAGCTTTGCCCATATAAATTGAACGTTTTCATTTGTTTCTTTCATACTAGCAGAGTGAGCCACAGATATTGATGGGAAATTATTTCCATTATGCAGAAGCACTGCTTTTAAACTAGCTTTGGAGGAATCAATGAACAAGCGCCATTCTGTTGGGTTATGTTCAATACCAAATGTCTCCATAAGAGAAGAAATGTTATTACAAAACATAAGCCATTTTCTTCAGAAAAATAGTATTTAAATTGAGAATGATGACTACGATAAGTGCATATCTTTGTATTCTTTTGAAGAAGATTCCATCCTTTTTAGCCGGGAACCAAGCATTTCAGATTGGTTTTTGGATAACTTTAAAAGCTCGTATGAGATCGTTAAAGATCTTCTTGAGTCAATAAATGAGGCTCAGATGAACAGTTTTGTTCAAAAGTTGTATCACCAAAATCTGTTTTATTTTCTTCCTTACTTCCATCAGAATCTGAGCTCTCTTCATCTAATGTCACATGTTCTGGAGGCTTTGGTATGAGCAATTCTTCGCAGCGTGGAACTGGTCTCATTGCAGATTGCAAGTCAGGGTACACCACTGTATGTTTTGATTTTGACGTAATCCCTTTAATGTTTGTTAAGCAGAAATAACAGTCGGAGGAGTGATCTTTGGGTTCCCTCCAAATCATAGGGATAGCAAATGGCATGTGGCGTGTGCCATTATTCCATGCTGTCAGAAGCCTACTACACGATAAATAACATTGTGGGGCCCAGGTTCTTGTTTGGTCCCCACTTTACAACCAAAATAAAGTTCATAACACTTTTTTATTAATGGAGTAAGGTTTCGCCTTTGGGACTTGAGCGTCACTTCACCATACATATAACAAAAGTTGTTAGGATGATTTAAACAAACTCTAGGCATTTTGTAACTAACAACAAATTAAAAGAAATAAATTTGTAAATATGTAATATACAATAATCCAGAACAACGCACTCACAATTACGCGTTTACTGGTTCACTACTATCTCACAACTAACATCGTTCTAATGAATGCATGCTACCCTAGATCATGTTTGTGCATGTCTGTACGTGTCTATACATGTCTGAACCTACACAATAGTAGTAACGGTACCATTTGAGTTAGTTCATTTGGTTTATTTTACAATTGACAAATGGATGAAAAAACGTTTATTAAAAAAATAATTATTTAAATCCATTAATTGAAATTGAAATGAAAAGTATTGTGGGTGATGGAAATTCCGAATACATATTTGAAAACACGATAAAAAACTGCATAAGTACAACTATTGGTAATCATGAGACAAAAATCATGTTGACCAGTGCAATCTACTATTGAATTTCTAATATTCATTTCTTCTTATATGACAGTATTCTTTTTTTTTTCTCTCTCTCTCTAATTTTGAACATCTTGCTGCTCTCCTCAAGAAATCAATTTCCATCGACACAAGTTTTTGTTCTAAGTTTTTGTTGAATTTCTAAACCTCAGCTCCATATGGGGCAGTACTTCTCACTATTGAATTATATATTTGTAACTTATTTTTTCTGGTTATATGTCTGTTTCATAAGACTCCATTCATCATTGCTGTTATTGCACTACCTTTATTTATTCTGTTCTTAATATCACTTTCTTGTTTACTCTCTTTATCTAATTTTACTCCCAGATACTCAAATTCTTCACATCCTCTAATATACCCCTTTTGATCTTCTAATATTAAATCTTCGGTTTTCGCATCCAAATCCCATATAAAATGTTTTTTTTCTATATTTATTTTCAAACCCCAATTATCGTATTCGTCCAATAATGTTCTGAACATAAACTCCATGTCTTCATATTCTTGGACAATTATTATCTGGTCATCCGACAATAACAGTGTATATATTATATCTGTTGAACCATCTCAAATTGGTACTTCCATTCCTGAGCATTTTTTGCTCCAGTTTGACAGTGCTCTATGTGTAAATATCTTAAATAATGTGGGTGATATGCTACAACCTTGACGAAGGCCTTTGTTACTTTAGTTCCTTCTGATACACATTTTCCAATTTTAATTTTAGTTACTGCATTTTTATACAAACTTTTTATTGCATTAATAATTGTATCGTTTATGTCCATATCTTCTAAATACTTCCCATAACTTTTGCAAAGGTACGGTGTCATATGCCTTTTCTAAATCCACAAATGTGAAATGAACTTGTTGGTTACTATTACTTTACTTACTTACTTACTCACTGGCACTATCGAACCCGTAGGTTCATGGCCGCACGGACATAAGCTCTCCATACATCCCTATCCTGAGCTAATGCTTTCCAATCATTCCCTGTATAATCTACTTCCCTCAAATCATAGTTAATGTTGTTCTCCCACCTCATTCTTGGTCTACCAACTGGGCGTCTTCCTTCTGGCTTTCCTACAAGAAGTTTCCATGCACGTCTTTCATTCCCCATACGCGCAACATGTCCTGCCCATCGCAGTCTACGGGACTTAACTGTTCTTATTATATCTGGCTTCTATAAAGACCATGTAGTTCATTGTTATGTAGTCTTCTCCATTCACCTGTCTGTTCATCTCTCTTTGGTCCAAAATTTTCCTAAGAACTTTATTCTCAAATACTCGCAATCTCCCTTCCTCCCTTAAAGTAAGAGTCCATGTTTCGCACCCATATAATATAACTGGTAGAATAATAGTTTTATATATTTTCAGCTTAACGTTTTTTGAAAGGAGTTGGGACATCAAAAGTCTCTGCAATGCATAATAGCACGCATTTCCAGAATTGAGCCTATGTTTAATTTCCTTGTGCATCTCATTCCTATTTGTGATTATTGTTCCTAGGTATTTGAATTAAGCCAATTCCTCAAAATTTCCCTCATTTGTCATTAGCTGTCCATTTCCATTATATAATGTATTTCTACGTGTGACCATATATTTAGTTTTACTGATATTTACTTCCAGTCCTAATTTCTTAGTGTTACTCAATAGTGTGTGCGTGTTGGCCTTTAGTATCTCCTCGCTATCGGCCAGTAGTACTACATCATCAGCATAAACTAACAGCTTATTAATACCATTCAGTTGTAAGCCTTCCTCATTCTCTAAAGATTTAATGGCATGCTCTAGTACAAAATTAAATAGTAGAGGAGATAATGCATCTCCTTGCTTCAACCCATTCTGGATTTCAAAAGTGTCTGAAAACTGTTTGCCTACACGCACCCTACTCGTTGAGCCATTTAGACACATTCCTATAAGTCTAACTAACTTTTTAGGAATTCCGAACTCCAGCAGGATACTATATAACTTCTCCCTCTTAATTGAATCATATGCTTTTTGGAAGTCTACGTATAGTTGATGTACAGTACCATTAGATTCCCATTTATTTTCTAAAATCTGTCTTATACTAAAAATCTGATCTGTTGTAGACCTGTTTCTTCTAAATGCACATTCATGACCTCCTAGAATGTCATCAATATAGGGATTAAGTCTGCTTACTAATATATTTGTTAGAATTTTGTACGAAGTTGAAAGTAATGAGATGCCCCTATAGTTGTTGCAATCAGTTTTATCTCCTTTCTTATAAATTGGTACGATAATTGATTCCTTCCATTCATCTGGAAGAGCTTCTTTTTCCCAAATCATACTAAGCAACCAGCGTATCTTGTCCATCAATTTTTCTCCCCCTGATTTTATCAGTTCTGCTGGGATCTCATCTGAACCTGATGCTTTATACATCTTCAATTTTTCAATTGCAATTTCAACCTCTAATGCACTTAGCTCTGCGACTAGCATTTCTGCTGTCTGTAACTTATCCTCCTCGATGTCCTGTTCTGTATGTACATTTAATAGCTGATTAAAATAACTTTCCCATCTATTTAATATATTCTTGGAATCTGCAATCATATCTCCATTTTCATTCCGAATTATGTTTGTTCTAGCCTGAAACCCTTTCTTCTCTATACTAATTCCCCTGATATAATTCTCTAATGTTCCTATTTTTTGCATTCATTTCAAGATCATTAATCTTCTCTCTCAAATATTCCCTCTTTTTACTCTTTAGTAACTTGGTGGCTTCCCGTCTAACACTACCCAATTGCTCTTAATTTACCTCATTTGGCTCGTGTAACCATTTCATTTTGCTAGCTTTCTTTTCTTTACAATGTCGGCACATTCCTCATCAAACCATTTCTTGTTTTGCCTCTTTTTTAAACAACCAATGCTTTCTGATGCTGACAATTTAATAGTATCTCTTATAGCCTCCCATTCTTTATTTATATCAGTTTCTTCTTCGTTTGCCACATTGTCATCTGAAGATTCCAGTACTTCAAATCTTGTTGGTTACTATTAGTCTTTTCAATCAATTGTTTTACCACAAATATGTTTATAATTGTAGATCTCTCATTCTCCTTATGTTTATAATTTTTTCCAAATAGTATTTGATTATTTTTTCCATATATACGGCTAAAAACATTCATTATGGTGATTCCTCTATAATTATTACACTCATCTTTTCTTCCTTTCTTATGAATGACTGATATCAACCCAATTTTCCATTTTACTGGTACATCTTCTCCGTTTAGGCATCTCTCAAAAGTTTAGGCATCTCTCAAAAAGGCTCCTCAACAATTCAAATAATTTCCTTGTACCATATTTAATTAATTCTGACTTTACTCCTTCTTCCCCACAAGCCGTTCCATTTTTAAAACTTCCAATTACTATCTCTACTGTTTCAATATCTAAATGTATACTCGTTCTGTTTTGATCATCAGTTTTCTCTTCCACTTAACAATTCCGAACGATCTTCAGTCAATAGCTCGCTAAAATATAATTTTCATTCATTTAAAAAAAATCCCTGAATATTGATTTTATTGTGTCCTCCACGCCTCTATACACCTTTTTACTGGACTTTAGTAAAGCATTCGACACGGTAGACTTGGACTTATTGTTGCATAAACTTAAAAACCTCTTACTCTCTGATAGTGCCACGAAATGGTTCAATTCCTACCTTCATGAGCGCCAGCAATCTGTTATAGGAAATCATACATTATGTTCTTCTTGGTCCTTCCGTAAAGCTGGGGTTCCACAGGGTTCGGTACTTGGACCTTTGCTTTTTTCAATCTACATAAATGACATATCTAACTCCCTAAAGCATTGCAAACATAATTTATTTGCAGACGACATGCAAATCTACATCCACACAGACAAATATTCACTAAATGACGCTGTTGCCAAAATTAACGAGGATCTTGACTCACTAATGACTTGGACAGTTAAATATGGACTGCAATTAAATCCTACAAAGTCACAATCAATCATTATGGGTCATCAGAGACTATTATCTACAATTAACCTAAACACAGTTTCGCATGTGTCACTAAACGGAGTTCAAATCCCTTATAGTGAGACAGTAAAAATTCTAGGAGTATTTATTGACAAAAACTTAAATTGGAATACACAAATAAACCATACATGCAAAACAGTCTTCTCAATAATACATTCATTAAATCGTGTACGAAATTGTTTGCCATTCGCCCTTAGGAAAATGTTAGTAGAAACACTTGCAATGCCCCATTTTGATTATTGTGACACTCTTTTTACAGACTTAAATATTATTTCCACTCAAAGACTTCAACGTGTTCATAATTCTTGCGCACGTTTTATTTGTGGTATTCGCAAATTTGACCATGTTACACCGTCCCTGGAACAATTATCGTGGTTTCGTCTAAGAGATCGTAGAACTGTCCATTCCCTATCCCTTCTCTATAAAATACTTCACACATCATCGCCTAATTATTTATCACGCCGCTTCATCAGACTATCCGACAACACATAATCTTGACACTCGATCCCATCAGCACATTGTCCTTTATATCCCGCCTCATCACACTGTATATTATTCATTATCTTTTACGGTGTCACTTTACCAAAACATGGAATTCCCTTCCACCCTATGTCAGAGACTGTCAAACTATAACATCCTTCAAAAACAAACTAAAGGATTATTTAATAACAAACTGACTTATACACCTCACTGATAGTATTCTTTTAGCAATATTAATATATTTAATTATTTATGTAAATAATATTAAGAATAACAAATATTTTTATTTGTTTTGTTTTAAATATTGTATAATCGTAAAATTAGTTTTCTATATCTCATTATTTTCCTGTTTTTTATATACACTAGACAGGGACAATTTAATATGTCTTGCTTGTATACATTTTATTATTAGTTTTAGTCTTAATTTTAACTAATATTAACTGGTTGTATTATAGATCGTAATATGTATATTAGATATTATCTTTTGATCAAATTTTTACTTAGTGTTTAATATTAGAGTTAATTAAGATTGTTATATTCTTATGTAATATATGTTTGTCCTGGTGAGTGGAAGAGAAGGCCACATGGCCTTAACTCCACCAGGGCTAAATAAATAAATCTTAAATCTTAAATCTTAAATATAACTCTGAATTCTTTGACACGTCTTTCCCAATATCTATTCTTTTTTTTTTTCTTTTGTAACCTTATTTCTTACCTTTGCTTGTGCTTTTCTGTACTCCATTTTGTCCGTCATTTTTTTTTGTACTTAACCATTTAAGATATTTACTTTTTTATCATCTACATCTCGTACATCATTCTTAATCTCCTTGTTCCAAAAATAAGTTTTCTTATTCTCCATTTCCTTTTCTCCCAAAGCCTCCCTAGCAGCCATATGTATATTTTCGACAATATACTGATATTGTTTTTTCAGGAGTATCAATTAACTCTTGCGGTAAAGGTATAAATTACTATCGTCCTCTAACAACTGAGTATTATATAGAGGCGTGTGCGTAATTTCTGATGTCTCCAATTTCTATTTCTTATCGTCACTCTTATTAAAATATGGAAAAAAATATTTTTTCATTTACTAAATAATGATCACTGCCATAGGTTGGGCCTCTATACACTCTAACATCTTGTATTTTCAAATCCGTATTTTGTTTAACAATGATATAACTATTATTAATCTCTGCTGTAAAGTGTCTTGATATATTGTATTTTTATGAATATCTTTGTGTTGACTATTTAACTCATGCCGCAAATGGGAGTCAATGACCAGTCACATTTCAATGAATTTTGATTTACAACCAATCACAGTCGTTTTTCACCTTGATTTTATCAATTTAATTTATCACTTTAAAATCAAGCTCCTCCTTTTTAACATTCTGAATAGGTCAAAGCATTATTTGCAGTGACTGACTCTCTAAGAAATACGTTGAATATAAGAAATTTATATATTAAGATGTAAGAATCTTAGAATGCAAGTGGCTCCCAGATTGTATATATAGTAAATGAATGTAACCAGATTCTGCTTGCGGATATAATAGAAAAACATTCGTAGTAATTTATTACACCATAAAAAAAGAAAAAGAAACCACTGTTGTCACTTTTTTAAACGTATTATTTCCTAGGTATTTACGTTCCAAAAAATATGATTGACATATTTACATCATAGGATATCAGAAATTAATTAATAACCTATAATGTTAGTTATAAACTGTTTGACGTGTTTCAGTTTCCTCCACTAGGGTACACTCTTACAATATTGCGATCCTTTTGCAATAAATAATATGATCTGGTTGCAGTGATGAACAAATGAAACATAATAAACATTTCTCATTTGTTTTCAAACATCGCCATTTACATTAAATATATACATATTTTAAAATAACTATATTTAAATAATGATTTGTGAGTAAACAGCTTAATTTTATTCGTTAAATAGTCCTAACAAATACTCTCGATTTCCAAATTCTCTAGATAAATTGGAAATCACTCGTGGCATTATTTATGATAAACTCCGTTTGTAATTTTTAGGAGTACTGCTCACATATTTCTATAAGTCTTTCGTCGTTATCATTTATTTTCTTCTTTCCAAAAGGACCCACCATTCACTTCCAGTCCTGGTACCAGTTCTACCATTAAAATCTCCCATCATAATAATTTCTCTAGAGTTCCCAATTTCGTTTATTATGTTATTCAGGTTTCCATAGAACTCATATTTCTTCGTAGGTGATTCATCTTGGCTTATTCCATACACTCCTAGAATATATATAACATTTTCTTTTCTCATTATAATTTTAATGCAAATATGGAAATAATAGCGGGAGAATTAAAATGATACTAATGTGTACAGTAATAACATTATAGGCTTATTGACATCTTAATGTTGAGTGATTCCGGGTTGGTGTTGATACCAGACGTTTCGCCCTCAACTGCGGAGGGCATCTTCAGTGGCGAGTGCTTCTAGGCGTGTTTCCTGGTCGGAAGATCTACTTAGAGTGAGCGCTGCGGACGTTGTGGACGTTGTATTAGTGGTGGGTGCAGGGTGAGTGGGCGTGGCTCTTGCTGATTGGCTAATGGTCGTCTCTTTGTTGTCCCTAGGGACACGCCCACTCACCCTGCACCCACCACTAATACAACGTCCACAACGTCCGCAGCGCTCACTCTAAGTAGATCTTCCGACCAGGAAACACGCCTAGAAGCACTCGCCACTGAAGATGCCCTCCGCAGTTGAGGGCGAAACGTGTGGTATCGACACCAACTATGGACCACGGCCACATAACCCGGAATCACTCAACATTATGATTGCCGGCCGTGAAAGCCTGCATTCAACTATTATTGACATCTCCCATAAAATAAATTATAATTTTGGTTTAGGGATCATAAGTAATTTTTTTACTTTAGACTTTTATCGTTTAATGGAATAAGATGGTGAACAGTTTCACTATCTTCTTCAGGGACTTATCTTCATCAGCAGTTTAATGCTGAGATGAATCATCTTTGTGAGATCACAAAAGCCATCTTATCAGATGCTCAATATAAACAATTTTAATATTTTCAAATATTTAGATGTAAGTGATTTGTATTATTGTTTGGAAGACATACTAAAGTATATTGGTTGCTTTGTGCTAACAGTTCGCAGACTACTAGAGGCCGATTTCATCAAGGTTGGAGCATGGGCTCAGATGCGCAGAAGACCAGTTTCATCCCCCTTGACTGCGGGTAGTCTACGGTACAGGCATACACATTCAATTCCAAAATAGTGTACTGTCAGTCTAAAAGACGTTAGTTTTCATGACCTTACTTCTAAAATCTCGTAAGTCTAATTTCAAGAGAGCATATAAACTTTTTTGACATTGTTTATTATCTTGTAATTATCTTAAGAAATAACAGCAAGAGAATTGGAGGACATGGAGTGGATGAAAATCTGTATAAAAATAAAATAATGTCTTATTTTTTTATTTAAACATTTAAATATTACATTAAAAACATAGTTATAAAATTATAAGTAATGCTAAAAAAGTTTTATGTTTTTTTAAAAAAAATTGTTAAATTAGACTTGCGCGGTTTTAGAAATAAGGTGATGTTATATTGTGGTGTTAAGTGAAAGATTCTCGCATCTACAAGATCGTAGAACCGTCCAATCCCTATATCTTCTCTATAAATTAGCACACATCATTTCCTTATCACACCACTAATTTGGACTCTATGATGCACATAAATTAGCCACACGATCCCTTCAGCACATTGTCTTCATCACACTACCTATTTGTTTCAAAATCTTTTATAGTTTCTCTTGCTAGAACATGGGATTCTCTTCCAGAGACTGAGAAACTATAACTTCTTTCAGAAATAAAACTTAATTCTCTCTGACAAAAACATCTCACTAATAGTATTTTTTAACAATTCACAATTTGTTATTCATTTATTTAATGAAAATAGTATTATGATTTATGAGTATTTCTAACCTAATATCTTATTACTTTCTCTGTAATTTTTTTCATGTATAGTAGGTTGGAGCTGTTCTTGTGTGTATATTTTTTATTAGATTTAATTTTAATCTTTAACTTTATTGCATTATTGTATATATGTACCCCATACGTCCCGCGTGGGTACACGGCTGCTCTCTATCGGGAGTTTCTTAACCAAGCTAATTTAGATACCCTTAGTTACCCACAAGTGATATGTGGTTAGCACATCCCCTCAATGGAACATCTAATAGGCAACTAAGGTATTACTGGATGGATGAAGGGCGGATAAATGTTGCACAGAAGCCTTTTATTCAGACTTGAGGTTATTTTATGAACCTGAAAAAATTTAATAAAAAAATAAATACAATCCATATCTGAACACATGCAAAGTTTATTCTTGTCAAATGAACAATGGACAATAACATACTAAATTTTGAATACAATTGGAAAGTAGTTTGTGAGAAAATTGACAATACGTTTAACAAAATGGATTTTAATTTTTTTTTGTATTTTAAATTACTCATAAAGAAATATGTCTAAAAAGTTAACCAAAGTGTCATTATGTTCAGAAAGACTTGTTGAATTAGTGAAAATAATTTTCATGCACATAACTAAGAATAAGCAGAAAAAAAAATTGTATGCCATATTTTTAAACCAAATTGCAAGGAAATTAGTACCGGGTGCCCTTAAGGAATTTCACGTGGTACATAGTTATTATAATCATTTCCTACTTAGGGTTAATATTTTCATTATGACTAGTAACCATGATTTTGCAGATACGGACAAGCCTGCTGATAGAGATCGTTTCCCCAAGACCCTACATTTACCTGCGCGAGCTTTGTAGGTCATGCCTCTTCCTTAGTGGAACGGCCTCTAACACGGGTTATTTTTTTTCGTAGTAATTGTCTTGAAAGGTAATTTTCAATTTGTGTAATTTATTACTTTAGAGGATAAATGACCTTCATTATCTGTTCGATATAGTTTAAGAGACAATTCCTTTGTACGAGAAATAATATCAGTACCAATTAATATAGGGGGCACGCCGTAGCGTAGTGGTTAAGGCACTGAGCTACAAGCCGGAGGGTCAGGGTTCAAGTCCCGTTAGGGTCAGGATTTTTAAACTGACCCAAACCCTCTGGCGGCACTATGGCCCTGGGGTCGACTCAGCCTCTAACGGAAATGAGTAACAGACACTTGTTCTGGGGTAAAGGCGGCGTCACGCAGGGCTGACAACCCGGCTGACATAAAGTGCCGATTGTCTAGAAAAAGTGGAGCCTTAACCTCCTACTACCCCAAGGGCCTCCTGAGGCCTGTTGTGGGATCACTTTACTTTACCAATTAATATAACATTTCGCTTTTATCCAGAGATCCTATAATGACTAAACCCCTTCAGTTCTCCTTATGTCTTTCCTTTATTTATCATTTCTTCATCTACACTTCTTTTTAAGATTTTAATTTCCTCCATTTCCCTGATCTTTAAGGTTTTAAAACAGGACATCCCAGGTTTTCAGGAAAGTGACCAATTGATTTCCAATTCTTCCTTTTTATTTGGAGGTCAACAGACTCTAATTTGGTTATTTTCCATAAATTTTCATTTAAAATAACAGAAACTTCAGACATCAATTAAATTTTCCTTTTTATCAGGCCATGTCACATATTCAAATAAAATTTCCTCGAGGATATAAATGTTAAAACTTTTTGTTTATTTTTAGAAATGTTAGCGCCATTAGGTAAGATTATTTAGTAAAAGAGAAGGCTGATGTATAAAACAAGCACACTATTAATATAAATCCCTTCTATATGAGGGCAACTTCTGCTCAAGTTAAAAATAATAGAATATGCGCTTGGTTCCAGACGCAAGATTATTATAGGACAGGGGTCCGGATCCGGACCCTGGGGCTTTGGTTTCCGGACAGGTTATAAATCGAATTAATACAAATTTTGAAACCGGTTAAACATCGAATACAACCAGTTGTACTAAATTTCATGTCATGATAGTATTATTATTGGCTCAATTGGCAGTACTGCTTATGGTAATAGATGAACGGGATTCGTTTCGAAAGCTGGTATCGCGAAAAACACGAAATTTGTGAAGTGAGATATTTAAATATTACTCTGACCATATGTTAACTTATTAATAATTATTTGAATTAATAACTGTGTCCTTTTAGTATTTACCATGCGTTTTGTTTTTTAATTTGTGCAATTCATATACCCATAACAGAATTTAAATAATTTCCTTATAATATTAATTACTTAATAAAAGCTTCTTATGTTTAATTGACTGTGGTTCCGGACCTCCACTTAATTTACTAATTTGAAAATGGACCACCATGGACCCCTGTTATAGGACATGAAGCGATAAAAATAAAATTATGAACAACCAGAAGTGTGAACATGGAATGAAAATGTAACACGCAAGATACTTTCATTTCAAATTTCTAAGAATCTTTTAGGAAAATACAGGAAAGGTTACAGGACAAGATGTTTCGTATGTTATTAAAATGTACTAAATAAAATGCATATAGGCAATGAATGAATTATTTAATAGTAATTTAACACATTTACACGCATTCGACTAAATTACGAGAAGTGTAGGAGTCCATCATATTAATTATTTTTGTTGAATCTGAGACGTCCTCCTTGTATCAGCCGCTGGTACTGTTTGTAGCTATAAATAAAATGAAAACATAGCATTAATTATTACAAGTAATTAGTGCAACCTAAAAGCATAACATCACTTTAGACATATTTTTGCTACCCAAACATGATATTGGTTATAAAACTGTCTTGATCAAACTAATGTTAGAAGCACAATAAAGCATAATAAAAAATGCATTTTATTCAATGCCCCAGGTTGTCATTTCGACATTTCTGGTGTTCTCTCATGGCATTGGCTTAATTGTAACCCACTTCTGAAGTTGGGGCGCCCAGAAGGCAGAGTTACGTCACCCTGATGATATGATGGGCGATAAATGATAGGATAGTTCTTAATCTAAACTTAACGTAATTACAGACCATGGACAACCACAGGAATAATTCCATTAGGAAAAATTTCTATGATTTGACCAGGAATCGAACCCGGAACCTCATGAATTGTAATCAGAAACGTTGACCACTAGCCCATGAGACTCTGATGGTTCGAAGTTCAGGTGTAAAAAAAAAAAGGCAGGATATTTGAATGAACATCACACTGCTCTAAATTTCTAGATGAAAGTTCAGAATTTAGATCCAAAATTAGCTGTTCCTGAGAAGACATCATTATCATCTTCGTGCCAGAAGGATAAGGCAGAAATTGAAGACAAATTTTCTCCATGTAACATTGCTGCATATTCCTTCCAGTGGAACATCAATGTAGAGAAATGCTTCACTTCATCCGAAGTAAAAAATGGAAGTAAAAATACACTCTTTATAAATTTATTACCATTTTATAAAAGTATATAAATAATTTATGATTAATTCATTGTAAATGTTTCTGGTATACTTTAGTATTTATTAAAACTGGGCGGGCAGATTGCCTGAGCACCGCTATTGCTCTACCCTAGTATATTGTAGATGAATGGAATGAGGTCTACGCTACGGTGTCCGGGTCCGGCCAACCAAGTTCTTCTCTAATGGCCCATACTATAATTTTTGGGTTGGGCCCATGAACGCGAGGGAGGACTACAAACTTTCCCGTTGGCAGCTTCTGCTCTTTTTATTGCTCGGCTTGAAGTCATGAGCCAGCATCCTGGTAGATCCCCACACACCTGTGGGCGTAGACATGAGATGAGATGATGGGATAAATGATATGACATGAAGGGGACAGTGTTGGTGGAATGAAATTCAGGAAACAGGAGAATCCGAACAATCTCGGTATGGCCCACCACCAATACCCCTCTGGAAACGCCAGGATTCCAGTCGCACTCTCTAGCAACGCGTATACCGAGACAACTAATTCATTATGAATGTCTCTGGTATACTCTATGGCTATGACATAACATTATGTTTTACAATCATCTACATACTATCATTGGAACAAACTATGGCATTAAATAATATCTTCTTCTTGTAAGCCCATATTTCCCTTAACAGAGATTTAGACGCTCTCCCCCTACAGGGAAGAATTTGAACCATACTTATTTAGTTACACTTGTTTTCGTATAGATGTCATTTTGAGTGGTCCGTGGTTAGCGTTCCGCCTCATACTGACATCTAGGAACCAAGGTAGTACTAGGACGGGAAAATTCGGTAAATTTTGCCTAGAGGCCTTTTCATTCAGGCTTAAGGATCTTTTACGAGCCTGAAAATCTTCAGACTCGGATCCCACGGCTTAAAGTCCCTCCCGGAGGACTTGCTCCTTGGATTTTTCCATCCTAAAAAAAAACCATCGACCCCGGTCGGGTTCAACCCGCGACCCTCGGGACCAGAGGCATATACAAATCAGAAATACTTACAGTTAGAGCTGCCATTTCCACGTCCTCGGCATGCTGGTCCCTTGTGGCCTGGACCACCATCAAGAGCACTTGCGTATACCACGTTGTCCCACTGAAATTCATAGAGGATACATATTTCGGTATTAGAAATAAACTGTGAATTAAGGATAAATCTGTCTTTGTTTTTAAATAGGACATGTTTCTAATAATACTCGTAACAAAGATATCTATATTTTTAACACGATGTGTCATGCAATATGTTTTACTGGCACTAGGTTCGTGACCGCGCGGACATTAGCTCTTCATACATCCCTATCCTGAGCTAATGTTTCCCAACCTCTCATAATAATCTATTTCCCTCAAATCATGGTTAATGTTGTTCTCCCACCTCGTTCTTGATCTACCAACAGGGCATTTTCCCTCTGATTTTCTAAATTCCCATGCCCCTTTTTCATCCCCCATTCGTGCCATAATTTATGAGACTTAAATGTTTCTCTCAAATCATGGTTAGTGTACAATATAAAATATTTCACAATAGGCTTATATTGACGATTATATTGATGATCTAGGGGTTGCTATATTTCATGCTAAAAACATCTTCTTAGGCCCCTACTTTGTGGTTGCCCAGAACACGTTTGCTTGCATGCCTTGTAAGACTTTTAACAGCTGGTAAATATTAAGATAGGTTAGAGGTAGAAAAGTGGCCTAAAAGAGCAAGAACAGATTATATTATAGTGTTTGCCTACTTCAGAACTTCCCGCATGCAATAGGCTAGCTTTCTGACTGCACTTTCCAGGTGGAATTAGGCCTACACTCTTACCACGTAGTATTTAACCTAACGACATAATTTAACAATTAATTAAGCCTCAGAGTTTAACCTGAGCATACAATAGCCGACACATTTTGATCAGAAGCCTTTTACTTCAGCCTTGAGATTGTATCGTAAATCTACCACACATACACAGGATTTCACTTTTCTTCAAAATAAAGTTATCCTGAAAAAAAATCATCGATCCGATTTTGGAACAGTGAAGCGATGTTAAAAATGATTTTTTTTCTAATTGCAGTCTTATTTATAATTTTTATACAGTAAGTGTCCTTCTAACATCAAATAAATTAATAATCTATTGAGTTGGTGTTTACTTGATGAAAATCCATATCCATTAATTAAATAAAAATAAAACTAAGTTTTATTTTTATTTAATTATATTTATTTAACTCAGTTATTATTTCTTAATACATATGAAAATCAAATAAAACTAAGTTTTATTTTTATTTAATTAATAATTAAATTAATAAATAAACCTTTATGAGTTATACATCCACTACTTGAAATTGCAAATGATGTCTTAGCCTAATTGATTTACTTTCTCCCTCCAACATTAGAAGATAGTGGAATTTCTATTCCCTTATATTTTATATTCTTATTTAATTTATTTCAATTATGAAATATATTTTTGTCGGCCGCGGTGGACTAGTGGTTATGCTCCTTGCCTCTGGTTCCGAGGGTCGCGAGTTCAAACCCGGCCGTCGTCGATGGATTTTTTAGGACGGAAAAATCCAAGGAGCAAGTCCTCAGGGAGGGACTTTAAGCTAGGTCTCGAGTCTGAAGATTTTCAGGCTCGTAAAAAATACTTAAGCCTGAATGAAAAGGCCTCTAAGCAAAATTTACCGAATTTTCCCGTCCTAGTACTACCTTGGTTTCTTAGATGTCAGTATGAAGCGGAACGCTGACCACGGACCACTCAAAATGACATCTATACGAAAACAAGTGTAACTAAATTAGTATGGTTCAAATTCTTCCCTGTAGGGGGAGAACGTCTAAATCTCTGTAAAGGGAAACATGGGCTTACAAAAAAATATATATATATATATTTTTTAACATTCTCAGAGTGTGTGAAGGTGCATCAGGTTTATCAACGAAACGAAGCAGATATGTGGTATCTTGAGATGCTTCTGTATTCTTTGTACATTTGTTGATGCCAAAATAGTTTAACCTGGAACCTGATGGTGGCCCCCACAGATATTTCTATTCATCTGAACATTCGTAATTTCGGACTCACTTTTTCAGAGCTTTGTGAGAATTCAGTTCTAACCTTGTTCTTTAAGTGGTGAGAGTTTTGTGAGTTTTCATTAAATAGTTTACAAGAGGGAGAGGGAAATATTGTTGTGGTAGTAGTTGGGATCATACAAACCCCATCGTCAGGTAATAATGTGTGTTTTTCTTCAAACTGAATTTCGTGATTAGGCCTATAGGCTGTCAAGTCTTTCAATTATATAGTAATTATTCATGTTAGTGAAACAGTAATTTCTTACTTTTTATGTTATTTTATTTATATAATGGCATTTTCAAGTAAATGGCTCACAAGTGATGAAATAAGTGAACTCGTAAACAGAAGTGATAGTGAAGTAAAGTGATCCCACTACAGGCCCCAAGAGGCCCTTGGGATAGTAGGAAGTTAAGGCTTCCACTTTTTTTGGACAATCGGCATTTGATGTCAGCCGGGTTGTCAGCCCTGCATGACGGCCGCCTTTACCCCAGAAGAAGCGTCTGGTACTCATTTCCGTTAGAGACGAGTCGACTCCTGGGCGATAGTGCCGTCAGAAGGTTTGGGTCAGTTTAAAAATCCTGGGGTCCAACAGAAACAGTTACACAACAACATGACAGAAGCTGTAGCTTTCAGTGGAAGAAAAATATACAATTTCTGCCGTAGAAAAAAGTAAGAAGTTAGTTATGGAATGTGTGGAATGCAATAATCCCATGTGGAATAAACACAGGTCCCTCCTTTGTGCTTCATGTAGTGAACTGTCAAAATAACATTTCATTGATCTGGCGTGTGTTTACAATGTGAGATAGTTATATAGTCCCTGACCCTCAATGGTCTGCTTAATGGTATTAAATATGGAAGTTTAATTTACTAGAATGCATATTATGATAAAATAGAACCTATTAAAATAAACACGTTTTAAAACTAAAATCATGTGAGGGGTCACTGTGACCCCACAATCAGGAATATTGATGCAAAGTTTAACCGTCAGGTTTCAGGGTTAAAAGTAGCGTTTTCGGTGCCGATCAACCTAAGATTTTCTCCTGGTTTACTCAGCCCTCAGGATAAATTTGGATCGAAATTTTGTTTATCAGGACCATTTCGTCATAATCGCTTTTTTATATAATTTTACAATTAAATCAGCGAATTCACAGAAAAAACTCACGAATACACTCAGTAGATATATTATTCAATCTACTGGATATAACCAATGATTTCAGACCCATGATCTTGAAACTTGAAGGCGTCTATAAAGAAATATGAAGCGAAAAAAGTGAGCGTAACAAAGAATATCGTGATTATGTGTCATGTTTTCAATAATACAATAATATAATAATAAAAGTGATCCCACAACAGACCCGGAGGTCCTTGGGGTAGTAGGAGGTTAGGGCTCCCACTTTTCTAGACAATCGCACTTTATGTCAGCCGGGTTGTCAGCCCTGCATGACGGCCGCCTTTACCCTCAGAACAGGCGTCTGGTACTCATTTCCGTTAGAGGCTGAGTCGACCCCAGGGCCACAGTGCCGCCAGAGGGTTTGGGTCAGTTTAAAAATCCTGACCCCAACGGGACTTGAACCCTCGACCCTCCGGCTTGTAGCTCAGTGCCTTAACCACTACGCTACGGCGTGCCCCGATGTATTATTAAACGTGTTATTTCCCAGGTATTTACGTTCCAGAAAAATATAATTTACATCACAGGACATCAGAAATTAATTAATACCTATACTGTTGGTTATAAACAGCTTGATGCGATTAATGTTTTCTCCACTAGGGTGTATTCTTACAATATTGCGATCCTTTGGCAATAAATAATATTATCTGGTTGCAGTGATGAACAAATGAAGCATAACAAATGTTTTTCATTTGTTTTCAAAAATTGCCGTTTACATTAAATATATAAATATTTTAAAATAACTATATTTAAATAATGATTTGTGAGTAAACAGCTTAATTTTATTCGTTAAATAGTCCTAACAAATGCCACTCTTTATTTCCAAATTCTCTTGATAATTTACTCCTCACTTCGTGAGTCGTGAATTTATTGATAATTTGGAAATCACAGTGACATTACTTATGATAAATTAGTATAAACATTAGAATATAATTATCTCAGTTATGATTTTGAATCATAATACATAGGGCTACTGATAATGTATTCTTCCACGAAAATTGTTGCGTTAATATTAAAATCAATTAGCTAGAAAAGCCAATTTAATATATACAATAGGATTTTCCTTCCAAAATTAATTTCAAATCCTATGTTCTATTGGGCGTAATAATTTATTGTGTGCAAGTTTCCGTTACCGAGGACGCGATACAATGGGAAGCAACAGGTATCCGAGTAATCTGATCTGTTTAAACGACAATCTAGTTAGATGTTTGTCAAATTATGAACAACGAGCACTTTAAGGTAATATATTTAAAAACTAAGAGACTATTATGACGCAATGTGGTACCCTTTACTTTGTGGAAGATTTTGTTAAATTACTTTATATAATTCTCCTCAGGGGCCCACCACGATGGGTAGGGGAGCGGCGACCACGAGGTACCTGAGCTACCCAGTGCCTGGGGGTTATAGCTGGGCCACCCTGTCTCCAGGGGTAATAAATATGGAGACCTGGTCCTCCAGTTTGGCTAACAACCCTACCCCATAAAAAGCTATCACATTGAGAAGCCCAAAAGTAATAGCCGGACTAACAACTTGGCAATAGGAAGAGGACTCTGAGACAGAAACAAGACTGGTTCCTAGCAACATGGAATGTACGGAAGATTACTTACTTACTCACTGGCACTATCGAACCCGTAGGTTCATGGCCGCACGGACATAAGCTCTCCATACATCCCTATCCTGAGCTAATGCTTTCCAATCATTCCCTGTATAATCTACTTCCCTCAAATCATAGTTAATGTTGTTCTCCCACCTCATTCTTGGTCTACCAACTGGGCGTTTTCCCTCTGGCTTTCCTACAAGAAGCTTCCATGCACGTCTTTCATTCCCCATACGTGCAACATGTCCTGCCCATCGCAGTCTACGAGACTTAACTGTTCTTATTATATCTGGCTTCCTATAAAGACCATGTAGTTCATTGTTATGTAGTCTTCTCCATTCACCTGTCTGTTCATCTCTCTTTGGTCCAAAAATTTTCCTAAGAACTTTATTCTCAAATACTCGTAATCTCCTTTCCTCCCTTAAAGTAAGAGTCCATGTTTCGCACCCATATAATATAACTGGTAGAATAATAGTTTTATATATTTTCAGCTTAACGTTTTTTGAAAGGAGTTGGGACATCAAAAGTCTCTGCAATGCATAATAGCATGCATTTCCAGAATTGAGCCTATGTTTAATTTCTTTGTGATCTCATTCCTATTTGTGATTATTGTTCCTAGGTATTTGAATTCAGCCACTTCCTCAAAATTTCCCTCATTTGTCATTAGCTGTCCATTTCCATTATATAATGTATTTCTACGTGTGACCATATATTTAGTTTTATTGATATTTACTTCCAGTCCTAATTCCTTAGTGTTACTCAATAGTGTGTGCGTGTTGTCCTTTAGTATCTCCTCGCTATCGGCCAATAGTACTACATCATCAGCATAAACTAACAGCTTATTAATACCATTGAGTTGTAGGCCTTCCTCATCCTCCTAAAGATTTGATGGCATGCTCTAGTACAAAATTAAATAGTAGAGGAGATAGTGCATCTCCTCGCTTCAACCCATTCTGAATTTCAAAGGTGTCCGAAAACTGTTTTCCTACACGCACCCTACTTTTTGTGCCATTTAGACACATTCGTATAAGTCTAACTAACTTTTTAGGAATTCCAAACTCCAGCAGGATACTATATAACTTCTCCCTCTTAATTGAATCATATGCTTTTTTGAAGTCTACATATAGTTGATGTACAGTACCATTATATTCCCATTTATTTTCTAAAATTTGTCTTATACTAAATATCTGATCTGTTGTAGACCTGTTTTTTCTAAATGCACATTGATGATCTCCTAGAATGTCATCAATATAGGGAGTAAGTCTGCTTACTAATATATTTGTTAGAATTTTGTACGAAGTTGAAAGTAATGAGATGCCCCTGTAGTTGTTGCAATCAGTTTTATCTCCTTTCTTATAAATTGGTACGATAATTGATTCTTTTCCATTCATCTGGAATAGCTTCTTTTTCCCAAATCATATTAAGCAACCAACGTATCTCGTCCATCAATTTTTCTCCCCCTGATTTTATCAGTTCTGCTGGGATCTCATCCGAACCTGATGCTTTATACATCTTCAATTTTTCTATCTCCATTTCAACCTCTAATGCACTTGGTTCTGCAACTAGCAGTTCTGCTGTCTGTAACTTATCCTCCTCAATGTCCTGTTCTGTATGTACATTTAATAGCTGATTAAAGTAACTTTTCCATCTATTTAATATACTCCTGGAGTCTGAAATCATATCCCGATTTTCATTCCGAATTATGTTTGTTCTAGCCTGATACCTTTTCTTCTCTATCCTAATTCCCTGATATAATTCTCTAATGTTCCTATTTTTTTTGCATTGATTTCAAGATCATTAATCTTCTCTCTCAGATATTCCCTCTTTTTACTCTTTTTAGTCTTTAGTAGCTTGGTGGTTTCCCGTCTAATACTAGCCAATTGCTCTAAATTTACCTCATTTGGCTCGTGTAACCATTTCATTTTTGCTAGCTTTCTTTTCTTTACAATGTCAGCATATTCCTCATCAAACCATTTCTTGTTTTTCCTCGTTTTTAAATAACCAATGCTTTCTGATGCTGACAATTTAATAGTATCTCTTATAGCTTCCCATTCTTTATTTATAGCAGTTTCTTCTTTTTGTTTGCCACATTGTCATATGAAGAATCCAGTACCTTCAAATCTATTAGCAATTTTGATTTGGTATTCTTGCCGCATTTCTTCATTTTTCAGGTTTTTTAATTCAAATTTTTCGGAATCATCTTTAGTGTTTGTTCCTCTCATAAGCGATAGCCGTTGTCTGATTTTCACCCTGACCAGATGATGATTCGAATTGCAGTCTGACCCCTTAACTGATCTAACATCGATGATACTACTGTGCCAGGGTTTGTCCACTAATACATGATCTATCTGGTTCCGAGTTTCTCCATCTGGAGACGTCCAGGTGTATTTATGAATATCCTTATGCTGAAATGTTGTGCTCTTAACAATGAGATTCTTTAATGTGGCAAAGGTGACTAATCTAATCCCGTTGTCGTTACTATCTTCATGAAGACTGAATTTGCCTATTGTTGGTTTGAATATATCTTCCTGTCCCACTTTTGCATTAAAATCTCCTAAGACAATTTTCATATGATATCGTGAAAGGCTATCAAATAAGCATTCTAATTCTTCATAGAACTGATCCTTGATCTTGTCATCTTTATCTTCTGTGGGAGCATGTACATTTACAATTATAAAATCATGTCGTTTACCCTTTAGAATTATGTATGATATCCTGTCACTGACAGACTTAATATCTCGGATAGCGGACAGGATTCTCCTTCTGACTAAAAAACCCATTTCAAATTCAGGTCTTTTTGCACCCCCATAGTATAATGCAAAACTTCCTGATTCCTGACTACCTTCTCCTGGCCACCTAACTTCCTGTAAAGCGACTATATCCAAGGGCAATTTATCTAGTTCTCGCGTTAATATCTCTAGTGCCCCGCTATTGTATAAAGTCCTAACATTCCATGTTTCTAGGAACATGTCCCTGTGTTTGAGCCTTTGGCATGGGTTCCCTGAAGTAGTCCCCGCCCGGAGAACCGAATGGGGGACTATTTGACCTCCGGAAAATTATACCCCAGTAGAACCCATGTCCGCATTTCTTGACGGTTGTATTTTTACGGTGAAAGATCGTCACTCTTTCGACCAAGAATATTGGCATAACAAATTCGAGAAGTAAGGCCACTGACCGAAGAGAATGGATGGTTGTTATGAGGGAGGCTAAGGTCACGCCAATGATAATGATGATTTAAATAATTGTAACATATAAGTTTTTATACATACCATTCAGCAATAATGAAGCTCTTTTGCTATTGTAAAATCACAGTTATCAGAAATTAAATTTTAATTCAACTATTTCTCTATGAAATAAGGATTATCTGAGGTACTGATGCATGTGGGGCACCTGATTTCTTCAATTTACCGGTATTCTTATTCTGAAATTTCTCTTTGTCTTAAGAGGACAGGACACTGAAAATGTCAGTATCCTTTTCAATACACCAATCAACCACGGCATTTTAAATGTGAATTGAGAAGATTGAGCGAATTTTGAAATTAACAATAATTGTTGGTTAGATCCATCCCCCCCCTCTCTCAAGCTTTTTAAATGCTTGTTATTTGTTTAAAATGACTATTTAACTCATGTCCCAAATGAGAGTCAATGACCAATCACATTTCAATGAATTTTGATTTACAACCAATCACAGTCGTTTTTCACCTCGATTTTTATCAATTTAATTCTATCATATTAAATCAAGCTCCTCCTTTCCAACATTCTGAATAGGTCAGAGCATTATTTTGCAGTGATTGACTCTCTAAGAAATACGGCCACCAGATTGTGTGTATATATATATATATATATATATATATATAGTGCACGAATGTAAACAGATACTGCTTGAGGGATATAATAGAAAAACGTTCGTAGTAATTGATTGTACCACAATAAAAATAAACCACTGTTTGCACTTTCTTAAACGTATTATTTTCCAGGAATTTGCGTTCCAAAAAATATAATTTACATTATAGGACATCAGAATTTAATTAATAACCTATAATGTTGGTTATAAACAGTTTGATGCGATTATTTTTTTCTCCACTAGGGTGCATTCGTACAATATTGCGATTCTTTGGCAATAAATAATATGATTCGGTTGCAGTGATGAACAAATGAAGCATAACAAACGTTTCTCATTTGTTTTCAAACATCGCCGTTTATATTAAATATATAAATATTTTAAAATAACTATATTTAAATAATGATTTGTGAGTAAACAGCTTAATTTTATTCGTTAAATAGTCCTAACAAATGCCACTCTTGATTTCCAAATTTCTAGATAAATTCACTCCTCACTTCGGGAGTCGTGAATTTATCGATAATTTGGATATCACTCGTGGCATTACTTATGATAAAATATTTTAATTTAAATTGTCTGACACATTGGATATTTCACTGATGTAACTTATTCAGAATTTGGATTTATGGAATCCTAGTCTATAGTTACTTATAGATTGTCTCATATTGTCAAACTTCATAATTTAAAAAAATGATATGGTTTTTAAAACAGCAGCAGTGAATAATAACGAAATCTCTTACGACCAGCTTGAAATACCTTTCAATTTGTATACAATACAGAGGCTTCCTTGAGCTGTGGTTGGATAGCGCTACTGCCGAAGACAGCTCCCCCCCCCCTTCCAGGATTGAATACAAATAAACTGTAATGAATTATTGACTAAAAAAATGATGGTAGTGTGTCATGGTCATGACATGTCATGAAGTTAACCAATCCATCCATAGTAATTTTGCGCGAAGGCAGGTCCTTCACTGCAATCATAGCATGTTCGTGCTATTCTTGCAGCTTTACTAGGGAATTGTAGGTGCGGTAGCTTCCCGTTGCTTTCCACACCGGTGAAGGATGATGATGATGATAATGGCCATATGATTTCGGGGACCGTTTGGCCTTAACGTTTTTCTGACATTTGTCTTACAGGTGAGGAAAAACCCCGATAAAAACCTCACCCAGAAAAACTGCCCCGACCGGGGATCGAATCCGGGCCCGCTGCGTGACAAGGCAGCACGCTACCTCGAGACCACAGCGGTGGACGAGTTAACCATATGATACTAATATTTGGTCCTACTGAGAAAACTATATTATATTATTAAATATACAGGTTTATCTATTAGGTTTAAATCTTCAATGTACAAAACTAGAGGAAGGAATACTTATTAAAACATAATTTTCCTTCTTCCGATGGCTGATTTCAAGTAATGCTATAGTCGGTCCTCTTAGATTACGCGGTAGCGCTCGCTACTGGTTCCGAAGTTCGCGGGTTCCATCCCGGCCGTTATCAATGCTTATTACATACAAAAATCACGATTTTGCTTCCTTCGAAAGGGAGTAAAGCCATGGATTCCGTGTCATAGATTTAGGGCTTTTTGAGTCTCGAGACTCAAATAAAAAACCTCTGTGCAAAATTTGTGCCTCTTTCATGCCTAACCTTGAATCTCGACGCTATTGATCTGAATTGTTAAATAGGTCCTTAAAACAATAGATTTCTATCATATTATCTTATTTTTGATATAGAACTAGTCATTCAATGTGTTTATATTAACTTTTAAAGGGGGTGAGAATTTGGACATCCCAATATGAGTATGCCTAATTGTGAAGTTATATTATTAGATAAACGTTTTCTTAATTTGATTATTAATATTAATATATAACTTTAGTAGAATACTTTATATCTTCCTTGGACTTTCAATTGGACAGCGATATGCATCAACCGGCTATGCACCATTATGTAAATACGTTAAAGTTTTTTTTTACATTTTATACTCTAGCGCCGAACTAACAGTACTCAGTTATGCATCAACAATCTAAGAGCGAGAATATTTGGCGTTTAGCTGCATGATGCAAAATTTAGATTAGCATTTAAGAAGATCTAATTAGTTTCAGAGACGTTTGTTGTAAAACACAATCTCCGATAGAACTGATTGCGTTTACATTTTTCTTTAATAATGAAGCTATATTGTATCAGTGTTTCGGGTGAGTTATTTTGGTAGTCTTTTTACATCTATAATTACTATTTTATTACTATTATTGGTTTGTTCTTTCAGAAGAATAAGACTTTTTACTTTTTATTTATTTTTTGAAAGAAGTTTAATTCCTACTCTATTTTTAATTTTAGGATGATGGTACCAGCCTGAGCGGTTGCAGGCGATGATTTGGCGCTAAAACTGTGAGCACATTTACTTGATGAGCCAGTGCAACAGATGACATCAAAATCTCAATTTTTTTAATATGGCGCTTAGCCGGTTGATGCATTACATAGTCAAATTGAGTGCAATATTGTTTTTCTATTTATAAAATCTCCAAACAAACTCCATGGCGCGACAGGCCTAGAAGGTCCTTAGCCTACCAGCCGGCTGCAGGTCTCACTTCCAAAAGTGTTAATCATAGAGGTAGACGATCATGCAGCCAATGTAGGGTGACATGTGATCAGCATATCGAGTCCCCCTGTCTTAATCGTAGTTTTCTCAACCTGGAGCCGCTACTCATTATAGCTACACGATGCTAGGTGGTGGCGGTCCCATACTGGCAGAAATGCCATGAGAAAATGTCTTCCCCCTTGGAGACTCAAACCAGAAGAAGTCTTATAGCTCTGCATCAGGCCTTTATTTGATTTATAAAATAACGTTTAAATTGTTTTGGGAAAAAATGTGACAATTTAATAATTATGGGAGGAAATTAAGATATTTTAAAAGAGTTTTAGTTTAAAAAAATGTTAAAACTGTTTTTTACTACTTTGAAATATCTTTCAAAATTTGGATTTTATGGAATCTCGATAAAATACCGAAATTATGGAGTAATTATAAATAAATAAATGTGATGCTTATATGCAAACACACACACATATATATGCCATAACTTTTATAATATTATTTATTCATAAAGGTATGCAAGATTTCGTTACTAATCTCATCTACAATGAATGAAAAACATGGGCTTATATATATATGACATGATAAGAAAATAAATGATCGGACGGGATTTAAACCCGGACCTCTGGATTGATACCCCAGTGCGCTACCGATTACGCTACCGAGCAAATCTAGTAGGGACAAACATTCATTTTTCTTATATAAATATATGCCGATTACGCTACCGAACAAATCTAGTACAAACATTAATTTTTCTTATATATATATATATATATATATATATATATATATATATATATATAATCGGTAGCGTAAGCGGTAGCGCACTGGGGTATCAATCCAGAGGTTCGGGTTCAAATCCCGTCCGAGCATTTATTTTTCTTATCATGTCACATTAAGCATGCAATGTAAAAAATTATATTAAGCATGCAATGTAAAAAATTATATTAAGCATGCAATGTAAAAAATTTAATTATAACACACACACACACATATATACATGTATGTGTGTGTGTGTGTGTGTGTGTATGTTATAATTAAACCTTTTTGACATTGAGCAATGCAAGCTTAATATGACTAGGCATTTATTTTTCTTATCTTGTCATATATATAGCTATATATATATATAGTAATGTTATTAGAAAAGCACACAAACACACACACACACATATATATATATATATATATATATATATATATATATTTGTGTGTGTGCTTTTCTAATAACATTACTTATGTAAATTTCCTGATACTCTTGTACATATTACAAGTGAATCATTAAGATAAAACAATATATTTGTAACTTTTGTGCAGATAAAATAAATTTGTTTACAACTTAACAAAACGAATGATGACTGCATAACTTGGAGGAGGAAAAAAAAAACGAATATGATAAATATTTTGGAAAACATAAAAGCACTTTGAAATAGATGTTGATACTCACCATGAGACAACACACAGCGACGGTGAGAATAGCTACGATGAGGAGAAGTTTCATGTTGAGTGTTGGCTGAGTGTATGCCTGGTACGTCCATATCCCCGCTCTTTTATATCAAAATGTTGTTTTAAACACTTCCTCATCAAATGTCATATCCGACATTTAATTTTAAAAGACCAACATTAATAAGTCCACATCTATTCGCGCTCTCGTGATTTTCAATACAAATCCTTGGTAAAATGTCATGAGTTTTATGAAAACATCATCATTTTTATAGTTGCATAAACAGCAAAGCCTATGTGTACTTTTGCATAATTGTCTAACTGCGTAATGTGCAATAATTATATTCGAAGCACGTTCCATAAATCTTTTGTTAATACTTATCTGTAATTTAACAATTGAAATGGATATTGAAGATTGTTACTGACTATTTATCTCATGCCACAAATGCTAGTCAATGACCAATCACGTTTCAATGAATTTTGTTTTACAACCAATCACAGTCGTGTTTCACCTCGCTCTTTATCGATTTATCTTTATCAGTTCCTGCTTTTGTGATAAAGAAAGCTCCTCTTTTTTAATGTTCTGAACAGGTCAAAGCATTGTTTTTCTCCAACAAATACATTGAATATAGCAAATAATGAAAAGATTCCTTGATTTTACTGAGTTGTTTAGTAAAAAAATAAATGAATAACCCGTAATGTTGATTATGATATATAGTTTGATGTGTTTCATTATTTCTCCACTTGATATGATCTAGTTGCAGTGAATGAACATAACCTCACATTTCTGATTTGTTTTCAAGCATCGCCGTTTACATAAATATTTTAAAATAACTATAGTTAAACAATGATTTGTGAGTAAACAGCTTAATTTTATTCGTTAAATAGTCCTAACAAATGCCACTCTTGATTTCCAAATTCTCTAGATAAATTCACTCCTTACTTCGTGAGTCGTGAATTTATCGATAATTTGGAAATCACTCGTGGCATTACTTATGAAAAGTGCCCTTGTCAGAATTTTTTTTTTCTCGGAAGAAATAAGTATTCTTTCAACTCTGGCATCTTTTTAAATGTAGGTTACCGCCATGAATATTTGCAACAAAGGTATTTTTTTGCCTTAACATAATTATAATGTTGTTTTTCTCAAAACACCTAACGTCTGTCCGCTCTTAAAGTGATCCTCATCGAAACAAAACCATGTGACCTGCTCGCTTTCTATTGGTATGGACACCGAAGTACGATGTAGAAGCAGTAAGTACGCAAGAAAGTAGATCCCTTCATTAAATTAAAAATATGTCCTCTGAATATACTTGTTAATCTTCTTGAATGAAATAATAATATTCAAAACATACAAAATATTCTAAAATATACCGTATATAATCAATAATAACTTAAAATAATTTTTTACATATGGATGATGCATTTGAGTCATGCTTCAGTCGATTATGATCATGGGCATAGCGACGTGGGTGCATGAGGTGCGATTGCAACTCCCCTCCCCCCCCCGCTTGATTTTCGACCAATTAACACTAGATAGAATGAGGTTTTCTTCTATCCGGAAGTAGGTTTTTAAAAGTAGATCTAAAAAATGAAATAATATTAAGCCCGCCAGACTCAATCAATGTAATATATCGATTTATCAAGTACCTGTCCCAGTAGACATAAGCATCGCTAGTGCGCCAGAAAATTCTACACCTCTATTATGAACGGCTAACGCAGCATTCACTTCTCGAATTTCAGCTGAGTACCTGAGTTTGTTTTTTAACTCCTAGACGCTTGTAGAAACTTCGGCCGACCTTTGCTCTTTATTGGCCTCACACACTTCTGTAATGTATGCTTTTTTTTTACAGCCTACTATTGGTCAACGCTTACTTACCGTTATTGGTCAAAGGTTCGCCACGCCTGTGTCTCGTATTTCCTAGTAAATTCGATTGGCCCAAATAATTATCCAATTGACATATTCTTTACTCCAAGGTTCTAGACCAGGGCCACCCAAACTTTATAATGGGCCGGGCCAATAACTGATTGTGCAATTGATCGCGGGCCGTAACATAAATATCGTTACTATTATTGCTGCTACTGCTGCTTCTTTATTATTATTATTATTATTATTATTATTATTATTATTAGTAGTAGTAGTAGTAGTAGTAGTAGTAGTAGTAGTATTATTATTACTATTACTACTACAATAAAATTACGCGATCATATAAAAGAATGCTTCAACATTTGTGACACCATGCTGCAATTAAAATTGTAAAAAAGATTGGTACAAAAGTGAATATATTTACCTAATGAGAAGAGTGGAGCTGGTTTTTTAAAGATAACAAACAATCGATGTCAGATGTCTGCTGAGTAGTACTGATAAATAAGACGTCTTGCAGATGTTCGTCATTCAAGCTTGACCTCAATAGCGATTTTTGAATTTTCATTTTAGAAAATGTTTGTTCACACAGGTATGTCGATAAACATATGCAGATTAAACGTCGGGCGTGTTCCTTCAACCTTAAATATTTTTCAGGTAGTAACTTGTAGAACTTAATGAGATCTGTAGGATCGAAAGCTCCTTTCATTGCGCCATCACACTGCAAATGTATTAGTTCAAATTGTAACATTGCTGGTGCTTTCTCAGCATCGAAAGAAAATGGAGACGAAAACAAAGAAATGTCTGGTTCCATTTTATTGAAATCAACAAATCTATTAGAAAACTCTTCCTCAATTCTTTCAATAACTTCAACAAAAGAATCACTTCTGAAACACAATTCAGGATATTGATTTTATAGAGCATTTACACTTGGAAAATGTACCCAGTTTTTCACAGACATGTACATTTTCAATAGCTTCAGTTTCATTTTAAAGCACTGTAAACTCGATTGATTAATTTGTCTTTGCCTTGTAAAATTATGTTCAAGTCATTGAAATGTTTTGTCATGTCAACAAGAAATCACAACATATCACATTCATACTTTTTTCCTTAAGAAATTGGCGGATTTGATTTCTAAGAGCAAAACATCTTGCTACTGTTTGACCACTGCTCAGCCACCTTATTTCAGCGTGATAGATTATATCACCGTATTTAGTATTCATATAATGTAGGAATGTTTTGAAAGTGCGGTGATTCAAGGCTCTGCTACGAATCAAATTACTTATCTTAGTTATATTCTGCACAACTCAATCGAGATTTTGCCGCTTTAGTGCAAAGAACTGCTTGGTGTACAATGCAGTGCAATTTATGCACTGTGCCCCCCAAAAGTTCAACTTTTTTCTTTATTAATTCCGCCATTCCGGTGTTGACTCCCAACATACATGACAGTTGTTATACTGCATAATTTCATCCAGTCTAGTTCAATATTGTCGACAGCTTTCACACTTTCCTCGAACAAGTCAGTACCTTTCGTCGTACCCCTATAAGTTCTTCCATAATTTTGAAATCGGTATCTATGCCTCTAACAAATACCAACAACTGAACAGTATCAGTTATATCAGTACTTTCGTCGCATGCAATGGAGAAATGTTCAAATTGTTTTCCTTTTTCTACAAGCTGATGACGAACATTGGATTCTAGTTCTTCTACACGCCTACTTACAGTGTTTCTTGATAGCGACACTGAATTGAATACATCAATTTTATCGGGACACAACTTCTTGGCAACAGCAATCAGACACTTTTTCACAAATTCGCCATCAGAAAACGATTTTCCGTTCTCTGCAATTAGTTTCGAAACTTCATAACTCGCTTCGGTAGCATTTCTTTATCTTACACCACCACCGTGAATGAATAACTGCTGTTGTGCCGTAACTTTTGAAAGGAGCTCGTTCGCTTACACAGTATGCTCATCTCCATTAAATTTATCAAAGTGGCTTTGCTTTGTTTGGTAATGGCTTTTAATGTTAGGCTATATTTTTTTCACAACTGCAATAACATCGTTACAAATAACACTTTGTGGAATGCAGGCTTTCACGTCCGATAATCATAATCTTAAAAGATTCCGGGTTATGTGGCCGTATGGTGTTTCTTCCAGACGTTTCTCCCTCAAAGGTGCCCTCCGCAGTTGACGGAGAAATGTCTAGAAGAAATACCAGTTATAGACCACGGCCACATAACCCGAAATATTTTAACATTAAAATAACACTTTGTTTCCATGCTCCTTCACAAAGTACTTGCTGGTCCTTTTAACATTAAAATAACACTTTGTTTCCATGCTCCTTCACAAAGTACTTGCTGGTCCTTTTAACATTAAAATAACACTTTGTTTCCATGCTCCTTCACAAAGTACTTGCTGGTCCTTTTAACATTAAAATAACACTTTGTTTCCATGCTCCTTCACAAAGTACTTGCTGGTCCTTTTAACATTAAAATAACACTTTGTTTCCATGCTCCTTCACAAAGTACTTGCTGGTCCTTTTAACATTAAAATAACACTTTGTTTCCATGCTCCTTCACAAAGTACTTGCTGGTCCTTTTAACATTAAAATAACACTTTGTTTCCATGCTCCTTCACAAAGTACTTGCTGGTCCTTTTAACATTAAAATAACACTTTGTTTCCATGCTCCTTCACAAAGTACTTGCTGGTCCTTTTAACATTAAAATAACACTTTGTTTCCATGCTCCTTCACAAAGTACTTGCTGGTCCTTTTAACATTAAAATAACACTTTGTTTCCATGCTCCTTCACAAAGTACTTGCTGGTCCTTTTAACATTAAAATAACACTTTGTTTCCATGCTCCTTCACAAAGTACTTGCTGGTCCTTTTAACATTAAAATAACACTTTGTTTCCATGCTCCTTCACAAAGTACTTGCTGGTCCTTTTAACATTAAAATAACACTTTGTTTCCATGCTCCTTCACAAGTACTTGCTGGTCCTTTTAACATTAAAATAACACTTTGTTTCCATGCTCCTTCACAAAGTACTTGCTGGTCCTTTTAACATTAAAATAACACTTTGTTTCCATGCTCCCTTCACAAAGTACTTGCTGGTCCTTTTAAACATTAAAATAACACTTTGTTTCCATGCTCCTTCACAAAGTACTTGCTGGTCCTTTTAACATTAAAATAACACTTTGTTTCCATGCTCCTTCACAAAGTACTTGCTGGTCCAGGATTCGTTAAAGTTCTTACACTCTAAAATAACACTTTGTTTCCATGCTCCTTCACAAAGTACTTGCTGGTCCTTTTAACATTAAAATAACACTTTGTTTCCATGCTCCTTCACAAAGTACTTGCTGGTCCTTTTAACATTAAAAATAACACTTTGTTTCCATGCTCCTTCACAAAGTACTTGCTGGTCCTTTTAACATTAAAATAACACTTTGTTTCCATGCTCCTTCACAAAGTACTTGCTGGTCCTTTTAACATTAAAATAACACTTTGTTTCCATGCTCCTTCACAAAGTACTTGCTGGTCCTTTTAACATTAAAATAACACTTTGTTTCCATGCTCCTTCACAAAGTACTTGCTGGTCCAGGATTCGTTAAAGTTCTTACACTCTAAAATAACACTTTGTTTCCATGCTCCTTCACAAAGTACTTGCTGGTCCTTTTAACATTAAAATAACACTTTGTTTCCATGCTCCTTCACAAAGTACTTGCTGGTCCTTTTAACATTAAAATAACACTTTGTTTCCATGCTCCTTCAAAGTAGTACTTGCTGGTCCTTTTAACATTAAAATAACACTTTGTTTCCATGCTCCTTCACAAAGTACTTGCTGGTCCTTTTAACATTAAAATAACACTTTGGTTTCCATGCTCCTTCACAAAGTACTTGCTGGTCCTTTTAACATTAAAATAACACTTTGTTTCCACGCTCCTTCACAAAGTACTTGCTGGTCCTTTTAACATTAAAATAACACTTTGTTTCCATGCTCCTTCACAAAGTACTTGCTGGTCCTTTTAACATTAAAATAACACTTTGTTTCCACGCTCCTTCACAAAGTACTTGCTGGTCCTTTTAACATTAAAATAACACTTTGTTTCCATGCTCCTTCACAAAGTACTTGCTGGTTCCTTTTAACATTAAAATAAACACTTTGTTTCCATGCTCCTTCACAAAGTACTTGCTGGTCCAGGATTCGTTTAAAGTTTCTTACACTCGGAATCAACTTTGCGTTTTTTTAAACCATTTTCTCACTTTAACACTATTTTTACAACTATTCCATGCACAGGCTGCTGTTTGATTAACAATACAACAAGCGAAACAAGTAATGTTGAAAGTCTGGAGTGGGGGAGAAACGGTAAATAAGGGATTAATCATCTCTACTACTTCGTCCTAAGGAGCGGCGACACCTCAACCCCACATTCCAGAGAGCTCAATTTCACACAGGGATCTCTAAACTAGATGTTACATTTTAAAATCTAAATTAAAAATACGGCTCTGTTCTAGACTCCTGCTTTAACATTGAACTACACGTATTCGTGTGTGTATGCGTACAAATGGATATAAGAAAATTCTTTGGTAAGTACCTACACAAGTTGTATCATTGCAATATTATTTTTTCCTGGATAGTTTAGAATTTAATCCCTCAACCTGCCACCGTTAACTTGTATTACCATAAATACTGCACTTAACAAAATAACTTTATAGAACAAAAATAAAAATAAAATTAGAAAATAAAAAAATAGACAACACGAGTTTTGAACCTGTCCCTTAACAAGAAAAAAGTATGCAGACCAGTGAGAGTTGTTAAGACCAAACGATATTAAGGGGATCTAAGTGCAATGAAATGTGGAATATTTTCTAAATTTTTAAATTATGAAATTATTATTTGTAATCAGAGAATTTAATAACTGCCAATTTTTTTGTTCTTTAAGTTCCCTAGGAGATTCAATTATTGAAATTTATTGATTTATCTTTGTTTAATTAGGGTTAAATTATCGAGTTTCTTAGGAGATTAGATAATTAAGTTAATATTAACTTTTTATCACATAAGTAGGCCTATATCTAATTTCCGTTTTATATTGTTTAGAAGGAAGTAAGTAAGTAAGTGATTGGTAAAAATGTAAATGGCTGGAGGTTATAAATAGTTGGGTGTGATTGAAATGAGTTAGTTAATAATTGATAATAATTGAAAATTGATAATACTGCGAAAAGCCTAATAAAATAAAATAAATTTAAATTATAAATATAAAATCAATTGACATTCTATTACACAAACTTACCATACATTTTCACGGGAATGCTTGAGGTTGCGCCCTACTCTTTTGGCAATTTTATTTTTTTAGGACTCTTCTACAAGCATGTCAAATTTCATCGAAATCGGTGACCTACATGTCTAATATTCTCCTTGTAAACAATTTTGTTTTATTTTGGAGAAAAATCACGTAAAAGTAGAGAAAATGTGCTAGCTCTTCCCGAGTCGGGATCTACTTCTGCATCTGACCAGACTAGTGCAAGTACACAAGTTGTAGATGCGGGCGTTGTGGCTTCGGCTACCACGACTTCAATTCAGAAAAGAAAACGACGAGGTGCATATCCTGCCTATTCCATTCTCATCGACCACATCCGAAGTAGATGTACCCACCATTTATCATAAGTAATGATAAAATAAAATAAAGCTGTTTACTCACAAATCATTATTTAAATATACAGAAATATGGCTATACGTTTGATCGCATTTTGTGACGAAAATATTATTATTAAAGGAAATATGATGTTATCATTGGAAAGGGAATCCTTAAAATTACAACAATAGAATAAAACAAAACAAATCACTGCTCACGTGCAGCTTGGCGGGTTGATTTTTATGGGCTAGTGTCGAACGCCTCCACAATTCTCTTCGTTGTTTCTGCATGCGTGCTAATGCGAGGCCTTCCAGGAGGTTTGATTTTCTGCATCCGTCCCGTTTCCAGCAGTCGTTTTCTCCACTTCCCCACAGTCGACGGCTGCAATGCTACGTTAAAGTCACATCTTGCCCGTCTTGCGGCCTCACGATCATTAGCATACGTTATTGCCCATGCAGCAATTGTAATTTTCTATTGAAAATTCAACGCCATTTTGACTAATGACGTAAGTACTACACTGTTTTGTTTTATTCCATTTTTGTAATTTGAATAATTGTCTTTCCAACGGTAATTTCATATTTCCTGTAATGGTAATATTTTCATCACACAACGTGATCAAAGTATAGCCATATGTATGATTCACCCCGTAGTTATTTCAAGATATTTATATATTTAATGTATACGGCGATGTTTGAAAACAAATGAGAAGCGTTTATTATGTTTCATTTGTTCGTCACTGCAACCACATCATATTATTTATTGCCAAAGGATCGCAATATTGTATGAATGCACCCTAGTGGAGAAAAAAATAATCGCATCAAACTGTTTATACCCAACATTATAGGTTAATAATTTCTGATGCCCAATGATGTAAATATGTCAATTAGGCCTATATTTTTCTGGAACCTGGGAAATAATACGTTTAAGAAAGTGCAAACAGTGGTTTGTTTTTATTGTGGTATAATCAATTGCTACAATATTTTTCTATTATATCTCGCAAGCGTTATCAGGTTACATTCGTGCTATACAATCTGGGAGCTACATGCGTTATATGATTCTTACATCATAATATATAAATTGCTATATTCAAGGTATTTCTTAGAGAGTCAGTTACTGCAAAATAATGCTATGATTTGTTCAGAATATTAAAAAGGAAGAGCTTTCTTTAATATGACAAACTTAATTGATAAATATCGGGATGAAACACGACTGTGATTGGTTGTAAAACAGAATTCATTGAAACGTGATTGGTCATTGACTCCCATTTGGGCATGAGTTAAATAGTCCCCCTAATGATATTGACAACTAGTTGTGGAGAACAGATCTAATGAGTAAAGTAGATAAAGTGAGCATTGTGATCAACTGCTGGGTCCACCCGAAAGCTACAATTTCAGCAAAGGTGCTGAATATTTAACATGGAAATTCAAGCATTGTTGGATCCAGCAGTTTTCACCCTGGCTGAAGTTTTCCGCAAGACTCAAAGGTGCACTCTGTTTATATTGTGTTCTATTCTCCCCACATATTGTGAGTGACGTTAAAGAGTCATTCATAGTGAGGCCCGTTCAGTTGTTTTTCAAAGTGCTTCAATTCGCCAAAAAAACATTGTGAGAGCCACTGACATGTGGAAGCTGCGCAGTAAGCACGCTTGTTTTTAAGTGAGGCCTCTGTTACCCAAAAACTCGTAAGTGGCTATAAAAAAAATCGGCGGATAACTTGAAATATTTGTCTTCCACCGTGGATACTATTATATTCTGTGACTTGCATGACTTGTCTTTAAGGGGTAAAATACTGGACGAAGGCGTGTTCAGGGATTTTATTCAATGTAGAATTGATGCCAGTGATATAAGCTTAAAACCTCATTTTAATGCTAAGCATGCTACCTTCCTTTCTCCACAAATGAATTGATTGAACTATGGTGACTTTGAGGTAAAGAAAATGATTGCGGATGATGTAAATCACTGTTTACAGTGCTCTAGCTGGTGAAAGCTGTGACAGTTCTGGAAAAGAGTAATGTCTATTGGTGTGCGGTTTTTTTACGAGAAACTGAATAAACTACGAGAAGAGTTTTGGGCTTTGTTGAACTGAAAATAATGGATACTCAATCAATTGCTGCAGAAAGTGAGTTTTTTAATATTTTTTCAAAGAGATAGACATTGACCTGCACAAATGTGTCGGCCAGGGCTGTGACGACTGTTCAACAATGGCAGGAAATGACAACGGGGTCCAGAAATATCTGCGCGAGTTTTTTTCTTCCCCCAAAAGTATTAACTTCCACTACCCGAGCAACAATATCAATCTTATAGTAAATGATTTGAATAGTGTGCCCGAGGTGAGAAACACGATAGCTACAATTCAGGATATTATAAACTTTCATGCTCTGCTAAACACGTAGGTCGGAAAAAATATAAAAGTATTGGTATATTTAAGAAAACGCTTTTTGGAATTGATGAACGGCCTGGAAATTGATTGCCGTACAAAGAAACGCACGAAGCAAAAAAGAAGCTGATCAGTTGCATGCTGCTGCAATATTTTGTTTATGCCTGATAGCAAAATATTATAGTTATTTGGAACCTGTTGTTAATATTCGCTGCAAGCCGTGGCTATACATTTAATTAAATGCACGGCCCTTGTTGAAAACATTAAAAGTATGGAAATATATCATCGCAAAAAAATGGTTATGAGATCTTCGAAGACATTGCGAATGTTTAAAATTTAAGTTAGTGCATCAAAATATAATGCTTAACTGCTATAAAAAGTTACATGATTTCTCAAAAAAGGCTTCTTCAGTTAGAAGCCAGCAGTTAAACTGACACCATGACCCTGGGCTCGACTCAGCCTCTAATGGAAACGAGTACCAAATGCTTGTTCTCGAGGTGGCCGTCTTGCAGGACTGACAACCTGGCTGACATCAAGTCTAGAAAAAGTGGGAGCCTTAACCTCCTACTACCCCTAAGGTCTCCTATGGTCTGTAGTGGGATCACTTTATCTTGATAGCAAGCACAGGTAGCGATGGCTATCTGCTTCTGATGATAAAGAGAATTGTATGTGAGGAAGAAGAATTAACATATGTATCAGAAAACTGATATAATGTAATGGTTAGCACACTAACATACAGAGGTAGAAGGTTTAGGTTATAAAATCCTGATTCACTTACTCATACTCACTGGCACTATCAAAACCGTAGGTCCTTGGCTGCGCGGAACATCACCACTCCATATATCCCTATCCTGAGCCAATGTTTTCCAATCATCCACTGTATAATCCACTTCCCTCAAATCATAGTTAATGTTATTCTCCCACCTCAAACTTGGTCACCAACTGGGCGTTTTCCCTCTGGCTTCCCTTACAAGAAGCTTCCATGCACGTCTTTCATTCCCCATTCGTGCCACATGTCCAGCCATCGCAGTCTACGAGACTTAACTGTTCTCATTATATCTGGCTTCCTATAAAGACCATGTTAGTTAATTGTTATGTAGTCTTCTCCATTCAGCTGTCTGTTCATCTCTGTTTGGTCCAAAAATTTCCTAAGAACTTTAATTCTCAAATACTCATAATCTCATTTCCTCCCTTATAGTAGAGTCCATGTTTTGCATCCATATAATATTAAAATGATAGAATAATAGTTTTGGATATTTCCAGTGCAACGTTTTTAAAAAGGAGTTGGGACGCCAAGGGTCTTTGTAATCCATAATAGCACGCATTTCCAGAATTGAGCCTATGTTTAATTTCTTGGTGCATATCATTCCTATTTGTGATTATTGTTCCTAGGTATTTGAATTCAGCCACTTCCTCAAAATTTCCCTCATCTGTCATTAGTTGTCCTTTCCATTATATAATGTATTTCTATGTGTGACCATATATATTTAGTTTTATGATATTATTCCAGTCCTAATTTCTGAGTGTTACTCAATAGTTGGTGGTGGTCCTTAGTATCTCCTCGCTATCGCCCAAGGTACTACATCATCAGCATAAACTAACAACTTATTAATACCTTGAGTGTAGGCCTTCTTCATCCCAAAGATTGATGTCATGATCTAGTACAAATTAAATAGTAGAGGAGTTGTATCTCTCTGCTCAACCCATTTGGATTTCAAAGTATTCGAAAACTGTTTGCGACACGCGCCCTACTCTTTGTGCCTTTAGAACATCCGTCCAAGTCTAACTAACTTTTAGGAATTCGAACTCCAGAATGAACTATATAACTTTCCCCTCTTAATGAAGCGTAGCCTTTTGTAGTCATGTATTGTTGATGTAAAGTACCATTATATTCCCATTTCTTTTCGAAATCTGTCTTAAACTAAAATCTGTCTGTTGTAAACCTGTTTTTTCTAAATCCACATTGATGACTCATAGATGCATCAATATAGAGTGAGTCTGTTTACCAATATATTTGTTGACAATTTTGTATGAAGTTGAAAGTAATGAAATGCCCCAAAGTTGTGCAATCAGTTTTATCTCCTTTCTTATAAATTGGTACGATAATCGATTCCTTTCAGTCATCGGAAGCGCCTCTTTATCACAAATCGGATTAGCAACGTGGTTATCTGTCCATCACATTTCCCTCCGATGTTATCAGTTCTGATGGGATCTGAAACTGAGGCTTTATAACATCTTCAATGTTTCTTCGCCATTTCAACCTCTAATGAACTTAGTTCTGTGATACTATTTTCTGCTGTCGTGCTAGTATCCTTCTCTTTACGCATCTCAATTTTTCTAATCGCCATTTCACCTCTTTTTCTAACATTTCTGTCTTTCTTTAACTTATCCTCCTCAATATCCTGTTCTGTATGTACATTATAGCTGACTGGAAGTAACTTTTCCATCTATTTAATATACTCCTGATGTGCAATCATATCCCATTTCATTCCGAATTATGTTTGTTCTAGCCTGAAAACAATCTTCTCTATCCTAATTCACTGATATAATTCCTAATGTTCCTATTTTTTTTTTGTATTCATGTCAGCTAATTGAATCTTCTCTCCCAATCATTCCCCCTCTTTTTTAACTCTTAATAAAACTCGTGGTCTCCCGGCTAATGCTAACAATGCCTCTAATTTCCTATTTGGCCGTTTAACCATTTCAATTTTTGCTAGCTTTCTTTTCTTTACAATGTCGGCCATCCCATCAAACCATTTCTTGTTTTGCCATTTTTTTTTAGATAAACCAAAATTCTTTTCTGAGCGCTGACAATTTAATAGTATCTCTTATCGCCTCCCCCATTCTTCATTTATTATCAGTTTCTTCTTCGTCTGCCACTTTTTGTTATCTCACGATTTCAGTACGTTTTACTTCAATCTGTTAGCATTTTATTCGTTATTCTTGCACAAGTTCAATCATTTTTTCAAGTTTTTTAAATAAAATTTTCAGAAATCATCTTTTTAGCCGTTTTTGTCCTCTCATCAGCGATATCCTTTTTTTCGATTTCACCTGACAGATGATGTTCCGAATTGCGGTCTGTCCCTCTAACTGATCTAAGATCGATATGCTACTGTCCACGTTTTTCCACTAATAACGTGATCTATCTAGTTCTGAGTTTCGTCATCTCGAGACGTCCCGGTGTATTATGAATAGCCTTATGCTGAAATGTTGTGCTCTTACAAACCCTGAAATTGGCAAAACCAATTTCCTTCTGGTTAGATATTTGAATGTGGCGGACCGCAGCGAAACGGAATCTTCGCATAACTGTTATTATTCTGTATATTGTATAATTGGATACACATGTAAGTAGCTTCTTTTGTTTCATTTTCTTGCTTGATTCATATAAAATAATAAATTATTTAAACAAACCGATGTATCCAAAGGATACATTTGAATTTAAGGGTTAAACAATGAAGATTCTTTGATGTGGCAAAGGTGACTAATCTAACTCCATTGGCCGTTACTATCTTCATGAAGACTGAATTTGCCTATTGTTGTTTGAATATATCTTCCCGCCCCACTTTTGCATTAAAATCTCCTACGACAAATTTCATATGATATCGTGAAAGGCTATCAAATACGCATTCTACACTTCACAGAAATCATCCTTGATCTTGTCATCTTTATCTTCTGTGGGAGCACATTTACGATTATAAATCATGGTCGTTTACCCTTTAGAATTAATGTATGATATCCTATCACTGACAATATATCGGACCGCGGAACAGGATCCCTCTTTCGGACTAAAAAAAAACCCGTTCCATATTCCGGTCTTTCTGCACCCCCATAGTATAATGCAATGCCTGACTATTTTCCTCCTGGCCACCTAACTTCCTGTAAAGCGACTATACCAGGGTGATTTATCTAATTCCCGGTTAATATCTCTAGTGCCCTTCTAATGTATGAAGCCCTAACAATGTCCCTATGTTTGAGCCTTTGGCATGAGTTCCCTGAAGTAGTCCCCGCCCGGAGAATCGAATGGGGGACAATTTGACCTCCGCAAATTTTACCCCCCTTAAAAACCCATGTCCGCATTTCTCCTCCACCACACACAGTTTTTTTATTTCATTTCAATTAATGTATTTAAATAATTATTTTTTAATAAATTTTTCTCGTCCATTTGTCCATTGTAAAATAAAACCAAATGAGTCTACTCAGGAGATTTCAGCTATGGAAAAGAGATATTCCAGGGCAAATGGAATCCTAATCTACTGGCCGATTATTGTTGGAACATCAATGAGGGATGCTCCACAGGCGAAATATTGCAGAAAATCGTCATTCTTACTATCTAGGTGAGTCCGAATGGTCGGAATATTGTGTAGTTAGAATGTAGAAAATATTAAGTGTTTTGAAATTATAAATTCCTGTCTCTGGAAACCTTGCGTGATAGAGAAAAACCGTTATCATATTTGAATTCAGGAGAAACTATCAGAATCACAACATTTTTCTTTCTGGACAAAAAAAAGTTTCTTCTTGTTGTTCAGTGTTTATTTTTGGTAGTTTCCTTTCATACACCTCCACTTTAATACTAATTACAAACAATTAACTGGTCATCAGATACGAATCTGGTATTTTGTTGATTTTATAAAATTTTTGGTTCGAAAGGTCAATTGCATATTATTGCATTTACGGTCCTTCCAGAAAACGTAAATATTAACATACTAATTTTTCAAGTGATAGAGCATAAAATACATCTATAATGTGACTACCTTTTTCAAGTGAGGGAGTAGTTATACTTCGAGAAATTTATTTCATAAACTCTTCAATTACATCAAACGAAGACCTAAAATTCGGTTCAGATATTCAGTATATCATAAAGTTTCACCTGAAAAAAAATTGTAACATTTTTAAAGATGAGTTCAATTTTCATAATATTTTTTTTCCCAATTTCGTTTGGAATGTGGCCGCCTAGGCTCCCACCACGAAGATTTCTATAAGCATCTCACTTCCCCTTTCAGATAAGAGATCGGTGCCAGAAATGTCCCTAACTGGAAAAGTCTCGATCATAAACCAGAAAGTTCATTCCCCGCCTGCGGCAGGAATCAAATCAATTTGTTAATTGGACAGCGACATGGTGAGCAGCTATAGAAAGGTTAAACTGCATCGAGTGGTCTCGTCAGAAACTACAAAATAATTGTGTAATTGATACAATATTAAAACAAGATTAATGTACAAAGGATATTACTCTCCTTTACAACAGAAAACGGCACCAACTTTACCGCTGATGTTAATGACGAATTGGCTCGCGCATCTGCGGCGATGCACAATATTTTATTCATGTTCTTTTGTAATTGTACTTACCTTGCTCACAACAGATGTTGAAAATACCTACTCCATTTAAAGCCCCACATGTTTCACGTCTTCTTGTAACATTTCTACTAAGATGCGCGATTTCTCCAGCGCCGATTGATCCATATCAGTTCGTATATTACGTTTAAGTTTAATAAGGGCGTGTGAATTATTTCTGTATACGTGCCCCATAAATACATGGTGCCCATAAAGTCACCATTTCAATAATACCCGACCTTCAAGCGACACAATAAACGTGATATTCAGGTGGAGTAGGACTTAGGGAAGGATTGAGGCTAGTGAAGTTCCACATGTACATCGTCTGTCTCAACACTTGGACAGAATATGCCATGTAAAATAATAGGCGTTATCAGCTAGCTTGGTCTCTCTTATGAGCCAACCGCATCTCAATCATATCAGGCACCCTGTCGACACTTTTCAATTCCTATCCACACTTTTGGTCTTCGAAATGTTCAGCTCTCGACTCATCATGCGAATGAATGTCTTTGCACTTCTTTTGATGCTTAATCCCGATCCTCTGCATCATTGTTATCTGACCGCAGGTCGTCCACTGCACTGGTTCAATCACCTGAATTTGATTAACAATCTGCTTAAACACCAAGTTTTGTAGATGCTTATTTTGTGATACTTTCCCTACATGTAGTTCAGCATAACTTTTTTCCCACCAAAATGGCAATGCACCAATGGTGATTCGTTCGGAAATGGTAAACATTTGGACGTATTTTTTCACTGGACTTATATCAGAAATGAACCATATTTATTGTTTTCTGTGAAATATAGGTCTATATTGAATCTATGTAAAAACCTATAGAAAATCGCAAGAAGTAATATCTGAGTTGCGAGGTGTCCATAGATCGTTACTAATAATCTAGTTCCCAAATACATGGTCAATTTTCAGACAAAAGATGCATGCCCTGTATGCGTAGTGGCAGATTCTTGATGAAAATGAGCACAAATATGTTCTACCGTTTGTTAATTTGTCAAAGAATGAATTCAATATATCACTTTCTATACCGTATATTGTCAATTGTACCCTCAAAATATAGGACTACATAACACGGTACGCATTAAACGCCACCAGCACTCACGTTTTCTTGTCATGAAGGAGCGTTTCAATCACGAATTCTTGTTTATTCTGAACCGTGGTATCTATTATTTTGTTTATTATCTGTGCCATGCAAATAAAATCTGTAAAGAACACAAGTGTTAAATGTGGCGCGCGTTCAAACACTTTTAAAATTCGTGTTAAACTACCGTTGAGGTCATTTATTAAAACATTTAAAATTGTGAAATGCGCACCAGTTGAACGACAACTGATACAACTGGTACGAATTTTACAATTTTAATATTATGGTTTTTATAACATGCGTAGTAAGCAATGATCTTCCGAGTTACGAGACGAACATTGAGCAATGAACGCAGCGGTTAAACTGGCGACGTTTTTCTGTTGCAAAGAAGAACATCAATCCTATATTTTGGAGAATGAATGCAAATATTGTTTTTGAAATTTAAAGGGTTTATTTGAAGAATAAATCAGGAATATTAATATACAGTGAATCTTTGAAATCGCAAGGACTATTTTTGTAATGAAAAAAAAAAGTGTTATAGCGAATTCCAAAGGAATGAGGCTGTTCTCGTGAAAATATGTACTTTTTAAATTTATACAGATTTTCACCGATCCTGTCTAGCAGATGTAGACAATTGCCATGGCAAAAAATGTGTATATATATATGTGGTGTGTGATAATGCTCTAAGCAGCTATAATTTTTATTGTATCGGAACCAAACTTGGCATATAGCAATCAATTAGAAAAGCAAGACCGAGTTCATCAATCAGCAAAATTGGACCGTTGGGAGTAGGAGTTTCTATCTGAAACGAAAATTTAGCTACTTAGCAGTCTCAATTTTAGATTTTTCCAATGAAATTCAATGTATGCTATTAAAACGAAACTAGCAAAGTATTCTCAAAAAATAAACATAATCCTATCATTAAGAATTGGAAGTTTACCTAAAACCTGAAATTAAAAAATCGCTCTAGCAACCGCCTCGCTATTTGCTTGGTCTCAATATATCTGTATACCCGTACAATTTAATCAATCTTAAATTGGCAATATATACTATAAGATACATTTGATTAATTAATTTAATATTTTAATATGTGGAGCCGAAACCGAAGATTTAATATTATAGGATCGAAAGGGATGTCAAAAATTTTGAATATCTGGGAGTAAAAGTAGATAAAGAGGACAAACAAGAATGTCATATTAAGAGCATAACAAATTAAGATAGATGAATGATGGAGTCGTACGGAACAGATATAACCAGAAAAAAATAAGTTGAAAATATATAATTCAATAGTGAGAAGTACTGTCACATATGGAGCTGAAGTTTGGAAATTCAACAAAAACTTAGAACAAAAACTTATGTCGATGAAAATGGATTTATTGAGGAGAGTAGCAAGATGTTCAAAATTAGAAAAAAAATACTGCCATACGAGGAAAAGTGTATATTAGATATTCAGTAGTAGAATATGTAAGATATAAGCAATTAAATTGGTATGGACACATACGACAAATGCAAGAAGGACGGTTACTCAGGAAAACATTGGAATGGTGTGTCCACCTGGAAGAAGGACGAAACTCGTGGATGCAAGAAATAAGAACTGGAATGAGGACTGGAGGACATGGAGTGGATGGATAGAGACGAGTGGAGAAGGAAAATAAAACTTCAAGCACAGAAAGATGTGTAAAACATTAAAAATCTGTATATAAAAAATAATATAGTAGTGGAAAAAATGAATCAGTATAAATTATCTAAATTTGTTGGGTAAGCACGGCCACAATGTTGATCGAATTAACAAACCCCGCAACACGACTAAATTTAGATTCAATGGTCGAAAAGTCCTCTGGTAGGTAGCTGGGATTTTTAATGTCCAGAAAGAATTTGTAGAACACCTTGGTAACTATTATAAGTTTTATTACGAGTAATAACTAAACAGAATTGACATTAGAAATAACTTTACGTATATTAATATGAATATTCATAATTTTCAACTAGGGCCCACGAGGCATTACCAAGCCTAGGCCTACAAGCACTACGTAGACGGATGAGCAACAAGCGAGGTATTCAAAAACTCCAACAAATAAGACCGTCGCCCTAGACGGCCAGGCACACAAAACATGAGGTGTTCCTAAACCTCTTAGCTAAAACAGGACCGTCCGCCCTCGACGGCCTGGCACACAACTGAGGTATTCAACCTCCAATAATTAAAACGATAAATCATCGCCCATGATGGCCCGGGCCAACACTGAGAGCGAGTCACACGTGGACACGCTAGACCTGGGCACAAACACCGACCGATGTTGGTAGCCATGGCAAAGGCCTGCAGCAAAACAGTATGACCAACATAAATGTCTGGTGCTGTACTCAGGCGCCTCCAAGTGGAGAGCAAGTAAACTACAATCGGTAGTCGATGCAGAATCACGCCAGATACGACTGAGCAAACTGCAAACCGGCTAAACTGATGCGACACATGTCGCAACAAAATTTGTGTCAATTATACAACAATATGCAGTAGGTAGGCCTAATAACTTACGATTATGCAAATTTTTCCCCCGCAATCCGACATGTTTAAATAAGTTGACTTAAATTCAAATTCTCCAATTTAAGGGTTAACAAAATAAAAATTTAATATTGTTCAAACCGCCAAAATCGGACCATAACTTGGACATTCTGAGGAATCTCGCTCAGTTTAAAGCAGTACTACTGCGTGATGGATTTTTTTATTTCCTAACAGATTATTACCTAATCAAAATTTTCGTTAATTTCACTCTAGGCCTTTCGAAGCATGCTTCATCTTCTGTAGTTGTATCTGTACATGTCTGCTAGAGCGTTTTGCTCCATTTCCGTTGGAGAATGTTTGTATTCTTGGCCTCCTTGATAATTTCGATTTCTTCTAAAATTTTAATTTTGTGTCTGTTTGTTTTCTCTGTGTATAATTGATATTGTATTATCGATATTGTTAAAACTGTGGTCGTTCTGAAATGTATTTAGCAAAATTTGATTTGCCTTCTCCTTTAACAAAGTCTGAAAAATGTTCATTAAATCTGATTCTAAAACTTCTAGACTATTGTTACCTAACCGTTTTTTATAATTCTGTAAGTTTTGTTGTTGTCTTTATTGTCTGTTTGGATGTTCTTTGAAGACGGCAGTACTTTTTTTTAGATATATTTTATCTCTCATTGAAATTTGTATGTAGGATCTTTATTTATTTTTTAAATTTGTTTTCTTTTATGAATTGTTTCGTTTTCTTTATATATTCTTCTTTGTCGATTAATACTATAGCATTATCTTAATTGGCTTTAGTATGTATTATGTTTTTTAGTATGTATTATGTTTTTTAGTATGTATTATGTTTTTTAGTATGTATTATGTTTTTTAGTATGTATTATGTTTTTTAGTATGTATTATGTTTTTTAGTATGTATTATGTTTTTTAGTATGTATTATGTTTTTTAGTATGTAATTAGTTTGTTTAGTACTAAAATTATGTTTTTTAGTATGTATTATGTTTTTTAGTATGTATTAGTTTTTTAGTATGTATTATGTTTTTTAGTATGTATTATGTTTTTTAGTATGTATTATGTTTTTTAGTATGTATTATTTTTTTAGTATTATTATGTTTTTTGAGTTATGGTATTATTTTTTTATTATGTCTTATGTTTTTTTCTTATGTATTATGTTTTTTAGTAGTATATGTTTTTTAGTATGTATTATGTTTTTACTACTTTATTATTTTTTTAGCCTGTATATATGTTTTTTTAGTATGTATTCTGTTTTTTTCGTCTGTCTTACTGTTTTTTCGTCTTGCTTCTGTTTTTTCAGTCTGTCTTCTGTTTTTTCAGTCTGTCTTCTGTTTTTTTCTTCTGATTTCTGTTTTTTCTCTTTCGTGCTTTTTTTTCTTACTTTCGTCTGTTTTTTCGTCTTCTTCTGTTTTTTCGTCTGTGCTTCTGTTTTTTTCGTGGCTCCCTCTCTGTTTTTTTTCGTCTGTCTCTGATTTTTTCGTCTGTCTTCTGTTTTTCGTCTGTCTTCTGTTTTTTCCGTCTTACTTCTTTTTTTCGTACTGGCCTTCTGTTTTGTGTCGTCTTCTCGTTTTTTTCGTCTGTCTTACTGTTTTTTTCGTCTCTGTCTGTGTTTTTTCGTCTGTCTTTCTGTTTTTTCGTCGTCTTCTGTTTTTTCTCGTCTTCATACTGTTTTTTCCGTATGTCTTCTGTTTTTTCGTACCGTCTTCTATTTTTTCGTCGGTCCTTCTGTTTTTTCGTCTGTCATTCATTTTTTTCGTCTTCCTTCTGTTTTTTCTTCTGTCTTCGTTTTTTCCGTCTGTCTTCCTGTTTTTTCTTCTGTCTCCTTGTTTTTTCGTCTGCTTTTCTGTTTTTCGTCTGTCTTCTTTTTTTTTCGTCTTTCTTCTGTTTTTTCTTCTGTCTTCTTTTTTTTTCATGTGTCGTTCTTCGTTTTTTCGTCTTTCTTCTGTTTTTTTTCTGTCTTCATTTTTTTTTCGTCTGTCTTCTGTTTTTTCGTCTGTCGTCCATGTTTTTTCGTCTGTCTTCTGTTTTTTCGTCTGTCTTCTGTTTTTTTCGTCTGTCTTCTGTTTTTTTCGTACTTCTGTCTTTTTTTTTTCGTCTGTCTTCTGTTTTTTCGTCTGTCTTCTGTTTTTTCGTCTGTCTTCTGTTTTTTCGTCGTCTTCTTCTGTTTTTTCCGTCGGTCTTCCTGTTGTTTCGTTGTCTCCTTTTTTTTTCGTCTGTCTTCCTGTTTTTTTCTTCTTCTCTGTTTTTTCGTCTGTCTTTCTGTTTTTTCGTCTTTCTTCTGTTTTTCGTCTTCTTCTTTTTTTTCTTCTGTCTCTTTTTTTTCGTTCTTTCTTCTTTTTTTTCGTCTTCTTCTTTTTTTTTCGTCTGTCTTCTGTTTTGTTCGTCTGTCCTTCTGTTTTTTCGTCCTGTCTTCTGTTTTTTCTTCTGTCTTCTTTTGTTTCGTCTGTTTCTGTTTTTTTTCGTCTGCTCTTCTGTTTTTTTTTCGTTCGGTCTTTCTGTTTTTTTTCTCTGTCCTTCTGTTTTTTTTCGTCTGTCATTCTGTTTTTTCGTCCTGTTTCTGTTTTTTCGTCGTCTGTCTTCTCTGTTTTTTCGTCTGTCTTCTGTTTTGCGTCCTGTCCTTCTGTTTTTCGTCTGTCTTCTGTTTTTTCGCGTCTGTCTTCTGTTTTTTCGTCTGTCTCTCTGTTTGTTCGTCTGTCTTCATTTTTTTTCGCTCTTTCTTCTGTTTTTTCTCTGTTCTTCTGTTTTTGTCTGTCTTTGTTTTTTCGTCTTTCTTCTTTTTTTTCGTCTGTCTTCTTTTTTTTCTTCTGTCTTCTTTTTTTCTTCTTTCTTCCTGTTTAGTCGTCTGTCTTCCTGTTTTTTTTCGTCTTCTTCTTTTTTCGTCTGCTTCTGTTTTTTCGTCGTCTTCTGTTTTTTCGTCTGTCTTCTGTTTTTCGTCTGTCTTTGTTTTTTCGTCTGTCTTCCTGTTTTTTCGTCTGTCTCCTAGGGATTTTTTTTTCGTCTGTCTTCTGTTTTTCGTCTGTCTTCCCTTCTGTTTTTTTCGTCTGTCTTTTATCCTGTTTTTTCGTCTGTCTACCTTTTGTCGTCTGTCTTCTGTTTTCTGCGTTTTCTCTTGCGCTTTTTGCGCTTTTTCCCCTTTTGTTTGTCTTCCTTCTTTTGATGCTGCTATCTTATTATTTAATTTTCTAAATTTTGGCTTGTATCATATTTGGCGTGTATTTTGTTGAGTATTGATTTTATTTGTAGCTTTTTCGCCTTCAATTATCATAGTTTGTATTATCTCTTTTTTATTATTTTTTTGGAAAATTGAATTTGTATCCATATTGTAACATTTGTGTTTCTTCTTTATTGAATATTTTTGTGGATAAGTTAATAATTTTGTTGTCATATTTATTGTTGGCTATATGATTAAATTTCTTGTGATGTATTTTTAATTTGGTAGAACATTTAGAAATTTCAGAATCAGATTTAATGATAATTTTCCAGACTAGACATATACAGATAATTCAATACTATACAACAACTCCAGAAGATGAAGCATGCTTCGAAAGGCCTAGAGTGAAATAATGAAAATTTTAAATAGTTGAGGAAGACGGTAGTACACTAGGTATAAAAAAATGTATAATTTAACATTGTTATAACCTCAATGGTAGATAAAAACAATTATGAACTTAAAAAGTACAGATTATTGGATCAAGTGTTTCTGAAATTAACACTGTTATCTCTTAATTGTCACATTCAATTTTTTTCTGCACGGTTGCGTCCAAATCAATTTTTTAATGACAAGGGGACAATTTATCCTATGACTTACTGTTTTTCTATGCAAAAATCACTCCCCGGGCCCAGTTTTTGAATTAGGGGAAACTTGCATACAAATCTCAACACGTTACCGTTTTAAATCAACCTGGTCAGTGTTACTTGAGTCTTATGTGCATAATTCGTCAATTTTTTTCCTGTTCGTTTTTTGAACATTTTCAAAACGTTTATTTAAAAATAAAATAAGGTTATCCGATTCGTATTCAAATCTAACTCTATTTTAATTTTAGTATTTTTTTTGTCCAATGCCACTAGGTTATATTTCATGACATTTCTGACTTTCTCCCCGGGCATTGGTGGAATTGTAATCTATTTCTTAGGTTGGGGGCACCTGGAAGACGGAGTTACATTATCCCGATCATATGATGGATGATAATGATAATGAAGTGCCAGGGAAATTCATAACCTAAATTCCAGACCATGGGCAACCTTAGGAATAATTCCCTTTAATGAAAAAAAATACTATGATCTGACTGGGAATCGAACTGAGAGCTCATGAACTATTGTCAGAAACGCTGACCACTAGCCCATGAGGCTTGTCTTATCGAATATTATACATTTAATCAAATAATTATTACATTTTGCTTTCCTAGATTCATGCAATCATTTTATACATTAAAAAGAGATAATTATTTTTCATCACATTTTGCCTTTTATTATTTTGGATGACTGAGTGACTTCCTTTGTCTTCTTCCTCACAAGCGGAAGTAATTTGTGTACATTGACAATATAGTAAAATGAGGTGTGAAATAACAGTACAAAACGTCAAATTAATGTATTTTATTTATAAAATTATACACGACAAGACATGTCTTATATAACTAAAATAATTATAAGCGTAAATCACATTTGTATTATTGTGTACAATACATCATTATCGTCGTATGGGTCTCCAAATTGTGAGCATACAATAATAGCTAAAAACTATCTTGTTCACAATTGAGGGCACATACAGCTTTTAATGTGCAATGTGTGAAGAGAAATGTGTTGGCGTAGTAACGCTAGAGTAAAGCTCACGCTCTGCTATTGTCTAACAGCAACGCACTCAAGAGGTGGCTAATTCATAGTACAGTAAAAGCTCCTTATTCGCGGGGGATATGTTCCGCAAAAATACCGCGAATACACAAACCGCGAATATGGAATGGTAATTTGTATGGGCATATAGGGGATACGTTCCAAGGTTCCAGATGAAAATAAAATTTATCAAAGTAAAAGTCAATTAATGAGAGATTTTTGAACAATTTCTATTAACTTTTACTGTCAGGTTTAGGGCTTTAAAGAAGTTAGTAATCTTTTCCTGTTTTTGCCGCTTTTAAAATATATTTCAATCGCAAACGACTCGCCAATGCGTAAACGGTCAAGCATTTCTGTTTTACTTTAAGCAGCAACACTAATTTTTATCCGTTTCGGAACCATTTTTCTTTCCTTTTACTCGACATTATAAAATAGGCAACAAAGCAGAAGAGACATGTGTTTATTCAATCAAAAATTATTGCAACGAATGACAAGTTGAAACAATAAAACACCGATTGTGACGAGGGCGGCATTTATAAACGGACATAGTGGGCGCGTGAAATACGACGCCGGTGGCTTTTAACAACGGACTTTAGGCCTAGTGACAATAAGTTTTATTTTACTTTGACATTCATTTGTCCACTTGATTTGAATCACTCTTTGTAAAAGCCACCTTGACACGTGCCTGCGCAGTAAAAAAAAAGTTGCACGATGCGTTAACAGAGGATACTAATCCTTCTAATATACCGACTGGATCCGCGAATAAAGAAATTTTTACCCGCGAATACGGAAACTGTGTCTCAATTTTTTAACCCGCGAATAAGGAGCTTTTACTGTAGAGACATTTTTAGCATTTTCTCATGATGTCTTAACTGTAATGAATTGCATAGAGCAATGAAAAGTTTTGGTATAATAATATTATGTTGGTAGCATTCATTTGTTCAGTAGTAACAACAACAATTTACATTTCTTGGTCCTTTATGAGCTGACATTGATGGCTCTTTATTCTAGTACGAAGAATTCAATACCAAGACACATAACTCGTAGTGGACCGTTATGAAATCATTTGATCAAGAATCATTTAGGCTCATACGGTATTATTATATCTTTTATACCACAGGTAGAGCCTATATATAGTGTTGTAAGTGAGGAGAAGAAGGAGGAGGAGGGGAAAGAAAACTAATAATGAAACTTGAATTCACCTCACAATATGTTTTATAAAACCTCAGGTTGTTTTATACGACTAAGTTATTCAAACACCGTATGCAAAATCTGTATTCCCTAAGATAAACTTCGTAGCAGTCATTTTAAAGAGGGATTCACTTTACTATCTGTGAATATATTCCGATTTCAATGACATTTTATGACGTATTAAAAGCGAACTGAAAACTGTACAAGTTCTACCGATCAACCCTTTGGTACTTTTAAGTTTATTTATTCTTAAAGTTGAAGTCTTGAAATTGTTTATAAATAAAAACGTTCAAGCCCAACAGAATTCTAAATCTTACAATATTGATTAAGTCGACATTTTCTTTTTATCAACATAAATCTCCCAGTTTAAATAAAACTTATTATTCCTGTTAGGTTCGTCTTCCGGGCATATAGGCCGTGGTCCAGTCGTTCTTCTACTCGACGTTTCGTCTACTGCTGCGGTAGACATCTTCAGGAGATACTGCGTGCTCTCTGTGAACTCCTCAACAGTCGGCTGCAGACTGGCTGGTCGTTGGAAACTCCCTCCCTATTTATAGGCACGCCCCTGGTGGAGAGGCGGTTTTCTGCGCGGTCCGTGTTGCGTGCTGTTTTGTCCAGGCTGTCGCTAGCAGAAGTCATAGGCTTCGTTGTCGTATTGTGCAGTGCCGGGATCCAGAAATCTATACAATACGACAACGAAGCCTATGACTTCTGCTAGCGACAGCCTGGACAAAACAGCACGCAACACGGACCGCGCAGAAAACCGCCTCTCCACCAGGGGCGTGCCTATAAATAGGGAGGGAGTTTCCAACGACCAGCCAGTCTGCAGCCGACTGTTGAGGAGTTCACAGAGAGCACGCAGTATCTCCTGAAGATGTCTACCGCAGCAGTAGACGAAACGTCGAGTAGAAGAACGACTGGACCACGGCCTATATGCCCGGAAGACGAACCTAACAGGGATCAAGACGCCGGCCGTGAAAGCCTACAGTTATACATAAACTTATTATTATTATTATCATTATTATTATTATTGTTATTATTGTTATTATTATTATTATTATTATTATTATTATTATTATTATTATTATTATTATTATTATTATTATTATTATTATTATTATTATTATTATTATTATTATTATTATTATTATTATTATTATTATTATTACAAAACAAAGAGTTCAGATTATATTCTTCATGTTTATTATATTAAAACGTAAAAATTACAAAATAAAATGATAAGTGTCAAGTGTAGACTATTTATAAATGGGATTTCAAATGAATTGATGTAGAATGGAGAGTGATTAAAAAGATTTTCACGATTTTTCTCTAATACTATCGCAAACATATCTGAGTTCTTCAGACCTCAAGAAAAAAATAGATATATAATTTATGTGATATTGGTAGTAAAATACATATTCGACAACTCAGCATACATATTTCATTATTCATATATTATAATTAACATTAATATTTCTAAGACTGTAAACAGAAATATTCATGATATTACGATATAATAGATAAAACCTTAGTATTACGAAATTAGACGAGTTTTTCTACATATGTAAGTCCAACCTGCAAAAACTGCAATAAATTAAGCGAATTCCGCAGCAAGTAGAATTTTGCTGGATCACAGAATATCTTCTGTGCAAGACAGAATTGTGTCATCGTGTGAAATGAAACAAAGAAGTGCAATTCTTTTGAATTTTTACAGCATTTAGAAGTGGAATTTCATTGACGTTTGTGGGCTTTGAACTTTTAGAAAGACAATTTAAAACATTAATGAAAAAATTATTAAGGAAGTTATTCTGCACGCAGTGTATAGCTATTTCGAAAAATAAAAACTATGAGTTGCGTGCCGTCGTTCAGATGGTTCAGTAGTTGCTATACAATTGTTCCCGTTGTTCATCGGGTTCAGGGCCTCTCTCGGCTGCGATTCTAGCGTGTTCGGCAGCGATCCTGGCGTATAAATCATGGTGATTGGCTTTGGCAGCCGCTACAGTCGGGGTGTCCGCTACAGGGTTGCTGAGCACAGGGTGGAAACCCTGTGCATCTGCTGTATATTCCACTGTGCGAACTTGATGTCGAGGATCCACATATTGCGAACATACCTGTAATAACATAGAAATAACCCAATTTTACTTTTATCTTGATGAAGTTAACGATAATAATTTCTATCAAAAATTGAAAGATGTAACTTAATTAAATTAACCTCAGATAAAATAACAACCTGTGAGTGCAATGGTTAGCATGTCTGACTTAGCATCTTACTGGTCCGGGGTCGATTTCCCGCTACATTGTTGAAAATTTATCTTTGCTTATATGACCATGAAATGGATCCACTCTACCTTTCGAGAAACAACTGAGTTTGCTATTTCATATGATAAGTAACGAATTCTGGTTAGAAGAAATGACCGTAAATTATGGTTGAGGAACTTGCGTAGGCTAACCATGTACTGTACTGTGATCTGTTAGCCAGTGTCTTTCTGCATCTGTCGTGTCATGGATTTTATTTTAATTAAACAATATTTAGTAGAACACATTTCTACGATGGAGTAAATAACATCGATGACAGTGGTTATTAAATAATGAGAGCATTCTATAAATACATTTCAAACACAAGAAGAGGAAATGCATATATTCAAATTGGAAATTTCTTTAAAATATTTATTTGTTTCAACATTTTGTTCTATGGCTCAGTATTCTGTTAGTTTTCTCAGGTCTGTGTTTAAACCCCCGAATAGGACCTACTTTAATGCATACGATTGACTAATCAAAATGATATACTATTATGCCTCTAGTCATTCTCATTATTGTGATGGTAACATTTTCTTCATCCGTACAAATCTGAGAGACCTGTTACGAACTCACAAATTAATTTTATATCAAGCGTTTCCTTGGACGGCCCAAAGATCTCTTCACTGTTGGATAATAACGAAGCATGGCTTTGGGAACTATATCAGATCTCATTCGTCGCAAATAATTCATCCAGATGTTCTGGCATTCTTGTATGTACTTAATGACTGGTACTTTCTTCAATACGCCATAATTGCGTTTGTAAACCCACTTGGTGTACCCAGCCGTATCTCATCTCACTAGATGTTACCCTGCTCTCCTCTCCTTTCCTCAAAGCCCATGCCCTACTGCCGTAGCAATAATCGTAATAGGATAATTAGAGCTAGGAATTTTAGGTGCTGCACCTTAATTTTATTTTGTTACTACAATGCTCAAATTAGCTTGTCTTGCAAAGAAAACATTAAATAAATGCCACTAAATTTGTTTTAGTTGCACCTTTTTGCACCTTTTTTCAATGTTAGCACTTTTTTGCATCTTTTTATCAATGCAAGCACATTTTGCACTTTTTTAAAACCTTTTGTCTCTTAGCAGCATTGTATTCCTAAATTAATGTGTTTTTTTTTTCATTTCTTCAAATACGCTTTCAAGGGTTGGTAACGATGTGTGGTATCAGTCCTCATCACATTACTCCCACTTTAGTGCCATCTCGTTAGGCTATTCCTTTTAAATTAGTTCGCACCTTCTTGCACCACAGTTATGCGAAACCTATTGTTTAAGCAAGGGAGATTGTTGAGTGCATAAACAAATGTTTTAGTAAAGTAAAGTAAAGTAAAGTAATCCCGCAACAGGCCTCAGGAGGCCCTTGGGGTAGTAGGAGGTTAAGGTTCCCACTTTTTTCTAGACAATCGGCACTTTATGTCAGCCGGGTTTGTCAGCCCTGCGTGACGGCCGCCTTTACCCCAGAACAAGCGTCTGGTACTCATTTACGTTAGAGGCTGAGTCGACCCCAGGGCCATAGTGCCGCCTGAGGGTTTGGGTCAGTTTAAAAATCCTGACCCCCAACGGGACTTGAACCCTCGACCCTCCGGCTTGTAGCTCAGTGCCTTAACCACTACGCTATGGCGTGCCCCCGCAAATATTTTAGTTCAAAATAATATTTGACTTGTGCGGTCTGCTATTTTCCTGAGTGACCAGTATACAGTATGCCAAAACCAAATGTGAACTCCTACAAACTACACGATTCTGTAAAACAGTTTAGTGGAGATGGAATTCAGAGTGACAGATCTGTTATGAGGTGCATTCTTTGTGATATTTCAATAACAATTGCTGAAAACACTAACACAATCATGTTACGCAGCATATAGGTAGTGCAAAACACGAAAAATAAGAAAATACAAAGCAGTTAATGTGTATTGTGACAACAGTTTATTGGCGAGGCACTGCCTTCTTCAAGTTTAATAAATGCATTTTCTTTAATGATACAGCAAAGACATTTGTAGCATGTGGTATTCCTGTTTCCAAATTAACTATATTATGAAAGCATATTTGGAAAAATATACTGGGAAGTCTGTCCCAGATGAAAATCATACCTTCAACCTCTGTATGAAGAAAAATTAAAACAGATCAGTCAAGTAGAAGGTGACGAAACCATTGATAGACTGTTGAGATATTGAACTTTTTTAGATATGTTCTAAACATTTGAGTTGTTGAATAATATCTGCTTTAACAGTTTTCTGGACTTGTGATTTCAATAACATAATGTTCTGGGACTTATCTTATTTAGACTTTTTAATATATGACAACATGACTGAATTTTGTGTCGTGAGTTACTTGATGTAACTGGTTTTTGTACTCTTTAATGATAATTGACATGGGAAATTTGCACCTTCTATTTAAAAAATTGCACCTTTTTCTGCTAAATTAAAGCACCTTTTTGCACCTTTTTCACCAAAATATTGCATCTAAAATTCCTAGCTCTAATGATAATCAATAGTTGCAATAAATGGCATATATTTTAAGTATCAATGTTCGAAGTAGCAATAAAGATGTTAGATGAAGTCCCATAATGCAGCTTATGTATGTAATGATAGGAGATAATATTGGACAAATAATATTACTAAAGAGAATAGCAGGCTGCAGGTTAAACCTATAACAATTATATTAAGATATTTAGAACCTATGTGCATGCAAATAGAGAATAAGTCTATAAACCATGTAAATCACCAAAGTATATTACTTATTTTCTATGGCACTATATTAGCGAAATGCTTAATATTATTCTTACCAAACAAAAATATTATATTTTAATAAATTAATTATCTTCTTGGTGATAAAATCGTAAAACATGTTCCAATGTCTTTATGTTGAGAATAATCATTGTTTCAAATAGTAGAATGCCTGAATGTACCCAGTTCACCATTAAAAATTAAAAGATTCAACATGTTTCAACAGCGAAACTGTCATTTTAAAAACTAAACGTTGACTAATATAATGCATTACAGAGACTCTTGACGTCCCAACTCCTATAAAAAAACATTAAACTGAAAATATATAAAACTATTATTCTACCAGTTATATTATATGGATGCAAAACATGGACTCTTACTTTAAGAGATGAAAGGAAATTACGAGTTTTTGAGAATAAAGTTCTTAGGAATATTTTTGGGCCAAAGAGAGATGAACAGACAGGTGAATGGAGAAGATTGCATAACAATGAACTACATGGTCTTTATAGGAAGCCAGATATAATAAGAACAGTTAAGTCTCGTAGACTGCGATGGGCAGGACGTGTGGCACGAATGGGGAATGAAAGACGTGCATGGAACCTTCTTGTAGGAACACCAGAGGGAAAACGCCCAGTTGGTAGACCAAGAATGAGGTGGGAAAATAACATTAACTATGATTTGCGGGGTGGATTTTGCAGGGGATGATTGGAAAACATTAGCTCAGGATAGAGGTGTATGGAGAGCTTATGTCCGCGCGGCCATTAACCTACGGGTTCGATAGTGCCAGTGAGTTAGTTATTATTGTCTTCAAGACGAAGGTCGATATCTATAGCATTTACTGTACGTTCAGTCAAAATTCTGAACAAGTTCTACTATCAGATCTAAAAATGTGATATTTTCATTAACACTCTTTCTGTTGAGAAGGAATATTAGATTTGAAAGGATATATCCTATAAGATGGGCAACTCATATCCGTGAGCTTTCAAGTGTCCATCCCCGCGAATTAGGCTCGGTACCGCTAAATGACGTTAAAGTCGAGAAAAAATCAATTGATCTTTATAAAGGAAGTAGATAGTTTTTTATTTTAACTACTATTTTATTTCATGCTTTAGTATTTTTACGTACCGTAAATATACGACATGGGACCTACGGCTTTACTTACCTTTCGAACAGTCCGAGAACCGGCTGCAACATTATTACGTTCATCGAGTGTATGAATAAAATCATTCTTTTTTATAAAATTGTGAATGACTGAATACATTTTTGCCGAGTTGCCTATTAAAATTCGGCCGCCAGCATGATTAATTATAATATAATTTATTTATTTATTTATTTATTCGAAATAATTTAATTCACTTGTTATTAAAATAAATTATAATCCAGTTCGCAGAAATCGATGTATAGAGCTTGAAAAGTTTTGGTTGCCATTACACACTTGGCCGTAAACCTCCTCGCGGCTACAGCTGGCTGTGACACCAATCAGTAATAAGATGGCGGTAAGTACGTATTTATTATTTTATATTGTTCCCTCGCAACGGGAAGTAAAACCACTGCCCTTTATGTATACTACGTAGAATGTATATAGAAAAATATATCCAAAAAGATAGTGTTAATATACATTATACGAAACAAATCACAGCATTTTTAATGAACTGAACTTTATTTGAAACAATATAAAACAATAAATACGTACTTACCGCCATTTTATTACTGATTGGTGTGACAGCCTGCTTGTAGCCGCGAGGAGGTTTACGGCCAAGTGTGCAATGGCAACCAAAACTTTTCAAGCTCTATACATCGATTTCTGCGAACTGGATTATAATTTTATTTTAATAACGAGTAAATCAAATTATTTCGAATAAATAAATAAATTATATTTTAATTAAACATACTGGAGGCCGAATTTTTAATAGGCAACTCGGCAAAAATGTATTCAGTCATTCACAATTTTATAAAAAAGAATGATTTTTATTCATACACTCGATGAACGTATAATGTTGCAGCCGGTTCTCGGACTGTTCGAAAGGAAGTAAAGCCGTAGGTCCCATGTCGTATATTACGGTACGTAAAATTACTAAAGCATGAAAGTAAAAATGTAGTTAAAATAAAAAACTATCTACTTCCTTTATAAAGATCAATTGATTTTTCTCGACTTTACCGTCATTTAGGGTACCGAGCCTAATTCGCGGGGATGGACACTTGGAAAGCTCACGGATATGAGTTGCCCATCTTATAGGATATATCCTTTCAAATCTAATTATTCTTCTCAACAGAAAGAGTGTTAATGAAAAATATCACATTTTTAGATCTGATATAGAACTTGTTCAGAATTTTGACTGAACGTTACAGTAAATGCTATAGATATCGACCTTCGTCTTGAAGACCAATAATAACTAACTCACTGGCACTATCGAACCCGTAGGTTAATGGCCGCGCGGACATAAGCTCTCCATACCACCTCTATCCTGAGCTAATGTTTTCAATCATCCCCTGCAAAATCCACCCCGCAAATCATAGTTAATGTTATTTTCCCACCTCATTCTTGGTCTACCAACTGGGCGTTTTCCTCTGGTGTTCTACAGAAGGTTCATGCACGTCTTTCATTCCCCATTCGTGCACCACGTCCTGGCCATCGCGGTCTACGAGACTTAACTGTTCTTATTATATCTGGCTTCCTATAAAGACCATGTAGTTCATTGTTATGCAATCTTCTCCATTCACCTGTCTGTCATCTCTCTTTGGCCCAAAAATATTCCTAAGAACTTATTCTCAAAACCTGTAATTTCCTTTCATCTCTTAAAGTAAGAGTCCATGTTTTGCATCCATATAATATAAACTGGGTAGAATAATAGTTTTATATATTTCAGTTTAATGTTTTTTATAGGAGTTGGGACGTCAAGAGTCTCTGTAATGCATTATATTAGTCAACGTTTAGTTTTTAAAATGACAGTTTCGCTGTTGAAACATGTTGAATCTTTTAATTTTTAATGTGGAACTGGGTTACATTCAGGCATTCTACTATTTGAAACAATGATTATCTCAACATAAAGGACATTGGAACATGTTTTACGATTTTATCACCAAGAAGATAATTAATTTATTAAAATATAATATTTTTGTTTGGTAAGAATAATATAAGCATTTCGCTAATATAGTTGCCATAGAAAATAAGTAATATACTTTGGTGATTTACATGGTTTATAGACTTATTCTTCTTATTTGCATGCACATAGGTTCTAAATATCTTAATATAATTGTTATAGGTTAACCTGCAGCCTGCTATTCTCTTTAGTAATTATTATTTGTCCAATATTATCTCCTATCATTACATAACATAAGCTGCATTATGGGACTTCATCTAACATCTTTATTGCTACTTCGAACATTGATACTTAAAATATATGCCATTTATTGCAACTATTGATTATCATTAGAGCTAGGAATTTTAGATGCAATATTTTGGTGAAAAAGGTTGCAAAAAGGTGCTTTAATTTAGCAGAAAAAGGTGCAATTTTTAAATAGAAGGTGGCAAATTTCCCATGTCAATTATCATTAAAGAGTACAAAAACCAGTTATCATCAAGTAACTCACGACACAAAATTCAGTCATGTTGTCATATATTAAAAAGTCTAAATAAGATAAGTCCCAGAACATTATGTTATTGGAAATCACAAGTCCAGAAAATGTTTTTTAAAGCAGATATTATTCAACAACTCAAATGTTTAGAACATATCTAAAAAAGTTCAATATCTCAACAGTCTATCAATGGTTTCGTCACCTTCTACTTGATGATCTGTTTTAATTTTTCTTCATACAGAGGTTGAAGGTATGATTTTCATCTGGGACAGACTTCCCAGTATATTTTTCCAAATATGCTTTCATATATAGTTAATTTGGAAACAGGAATACCACATGCTACAAATGTCTTTGCTGTATCATTAAAGAAAATGCATTTATTAAACTTGAAGAAGGCAGTGCCTCGCCAATAAACTGTTTGTCACAATACACATTAACTGCTTTGTATTTTCTTATTTTTCGTGTTTTGCACTACCTATATGCTGCGTAACATGATTGTGTTAGTTGTTTTCAGCAATTGTTATTGAAATATCACAAAGAATGCACCTCATAACAGATCTGTCACTCTGAATTCCATCTCCACTAAACTGTTTTACAGAATCGTGTAGTTTTGTAGGAGTTCACATTTGGTTTTGGCATTACTGTATTACTGGTCACTCAGGAAATAGCAGACCGCACAAGTCAAATATATTTTGAACTAAAATATTTGCAGGGGGCACGCCATAGCGTAGTGGTTAAGGCACTGAGACTACAAGCCGGAGGGGTCGAGGGTTCAAAGTCCCGTTGGGGGTCAGGATTTTTAAACTGACCCAAACCTCAGGCGGGCACTATGGCCCTGGGGTCGACTCAGCCTCTAACGTAAATGAGTACCAGACGCTTGTTCTGGGGTAAAGGCGGCCGTCACGCAGGGCTGACAACCGGTGACATAAAGTGCCGATTGTCTAGAAAAAAGTGGGAACCTTAACCTCCTACTACCCCAAGGGCCTCCTGAGGCCTGTTGCGGGATTACTTTACTTTACTTTTACTTTACTAAAACATTTGTTTATGCACTCAACAATCTCCCTTGCTTAAACAATAGGTTTCGCATAACTGTGGTGCAAGAAGGTGCGAACATAATTTAAAGGAATAGCCTAACGAGATGGCACTAAAGTGGGAGTAATGTGATGAGGACTGATACCACACATCGTTACCAAACCTTGAAAGCGTATTTGAAGAAATGAAAAAAAAAAAACACATTAATTTAGGAATACAATGCTGCTAAGAGACAAAAGGTTTTAAAAAAGTGCAAAATGTGCTTGCATTGATAAAAAGATGCAAAAAAGTGCTAACATTGAAAAAAGGTGCAAAAAGGTGCAACTAAAACAAATTTAGTGGCATTTATTTAATGTTTTCTTTGCAAGACAAGCTAATTTGAGCATTGTAGTAACAAAATAAAATTAAGGTGCAGCACCTAAAATTCCTAGCTCTAATTATCCTATTACGATTATTGCTACGGCAGTAGGGCATGGGCTTTGAGGAAAGGAGAGGAGAGCAGGGTAACATCTAGTGAGATGAGATACGGCTGGGTACACCAAGTGGGTTTACAAAACGCAATTATGGCGTATTGAAGAAAGTACCAGTCATTAAGTACATACAAGAATGCCAGAAACATCTGGATGAATTATTTGCGACGAATGAGATCTGATATAGTTCCCAAAGCCATGCTTCGTTATTATCCAACAGTGAAGAGATCTTTGGGCCGTCCAAGGAAACGCTTGATATAAAATTAATTTGTGAGTTCGTAACAGGTCTCTCAGATTTGTACGGATGAAGAAAATGTTACCATCACAATAATGAGAATGACTAGAGGCATAATAGTATTATCATTTTGATTAGTCAATCGTATGCATTAAAGTAGGGTCCTATTCGGGGGTTTATAACACAGACCTGAGAAAACTAACAGAATACTGAGCCATAGAACAAAAATGTTGAAACAAATAAATATTTTAAAGAAATTTCCAATTTGAATATATGCATTTCCTCTTCTTGTGTTTGAAATGTATTTATAGAATGCTCTCATTATTTAATAACCACTGTCATCGATGTTATTTACTCCATCGTAGAAAATGTGTTCTACTAAATATTGTTAATTAAAATAAAATCCATGACACGACAGAGATGCAGAAAGACACTGGCTAACAGATCACAGTACAGTACATGGTTAGCCTACGCAAGTTCCTCAACCATAATTTACGGTCATTTCTTCTAACCAGAATTCGTTACTTATCATATGAAATAGCAAACTCAGTTGTTCTCGAAAGGTAGAGTGGATCCATTTCATGGTCATATAAGCAAAGATAAAATTTTCAACAATGTAGCGGGAAAATCGACCCCGGACCAGTAAGATGCTAAGTCAGACATGCCTAACCATTGCACTCACAGGTTGTTATTTTATCTGAGGTTAATTTAATTAAGTTACATCTTTCAATTTTTGATAGAAATTATTATCGTTAACTTCATCAAGATAAAAGTAAAATTGGGTATTTCTATGTTATTACAGGTATGTTCGCATATGTGGATCCTCGACATCAAGTTCGCACAGTGGGGATATACAGCAGATGCACAGGGTTTCCACCCTGTGCTCAGCAACCCTGTAGCGGACACCCCGACTGTAGCGGCTGCCAAAGCCAATCACCATGATTTATACGCCAGGATCGCTGCCGAACACGCTAGAATCGCAGCCGAGGAGAGGCCCTGAACCCGATGAACAACGGGAAACAATTGTATAGCAACTACTGAACCATCTGAACGACGGCACGCAAACTCATAGTTTTTATTTTTCGAAATAGCTATACACTGCGTGCAGAATAACTTCCTTAATAATTTTTTCATTAATGTTTTAAATTGTCTTTCTAAAAGTTCAAAGCCCACAAACGTCAATGAAATTCCACTTCTAAATGCTGTTAAAAATTCAAAAGAATTGCACTTCTTTGTTTCATTTCACACGATGACACAATTCTGTCTTGCACAGAAGATATTCTGTGATCCAGCAAAATTCTACTTGCTGCGGAATTCGCTTAATTTATGCAGTTTTTGCAGGGTTGGACTTAACATATGTAGAAAACTCGTCTAATTTCGTAATACTAAGGTTTTATCTATTATATCGTAATATCATGAATATTTCTGTTTACAGTCTTAGAAATATTAATGTTAATTATAATATATGAATAATGAAAATATGTATGCTGAGTTGTCGAATATGTATTTTACTACCAATATCACATAAATTATATATCTATTTTTTCTTGAGGTCTGAAGAACTCAGATATGTTTGCGATAGTATTAGAGAAAAATCGTGAAAATCTTTTTAATCACTCTCCATTCTACATCAATTCATTTGAAATCCCATTTATAAATAGTCTACACTTGACACTTATCATTTTATTTTGTAATTTTTACGTTTTAATATAATAAACATGAAGAATATAATCTGAACTCTTTGTTTTGTAATAATAATAATAATACTAATAATAATAATAATAATAATAATAATAATAATAATAATAATAATAATAATAATAATAATAATAATACTAATAATAATAATAATAATAATAATAATAATAATAATAACAATAATAACAATAATAATAATAATGATAATAATAATAATAAGTTATGTATAACTGTAGGCTTTCACGGCCGGCGTCTTGATCCCTGTTAGGTTCGTCTTCCGGGCATATAGGCCGTGGTCCAGTCGTTCTTCTACTCGACGTTTCGTCTACTGCTGCGGTAGACATCTTCAGGAGATACTGCGTGCTCTCTGTGAACTCCTCAACAGTCGGCTGCAGACTGGCTGGTCGTTGGAAACTCCCTCCCTATTTATAGGCACGCCCCTGGTGGAGAGGCGGTTTTCTGCGCGGTCCGTGTTGCGTGCTGTTTTGTCCAGGCTGTCGCTAGCAGAAGTCATAGGCTTCGTTGTCGTATTGTATAGATTTCTGGATCCCGGCACTGCACAATACGACAACGAAGCCTATGACTTCTGCTAGCGACAGCCTGGACAAAACAGCACGCAACACGGACCGCGCAGAAAACCGCCTCTCCACCAGGGGCGTGCCTATAAATAGGGAGGGAGTTTCCAACGACCAGCCAGTCTGCAGCCGACTGTTGAGGAGTTCACAGAGAGCACGCAGTATCTCCTGAAGATGTCTACCGCAGCAGTAGACGAAACGTCGAGTAGAAGAACGACTGGACCACGGCCTATATGCCCGGAAGACGAACCTAACAGGAATAATAAGTTTTATTTAAACTGGGAGATTTATGTGATAAAAGAGAAATGTCGACTTAATCAATATTGTAAGATTTAGAATTCTGTTGGGCTTGAACGTTTTTATTTATAAACAATTTCAAGACTTCAACTTTAAGAATAAATAAACTTAAAAGTACCAAAGGGTTGATCGGTAGAACTTGTACAGTTTTCAGTTCGCTTTTAATACGTCATAAAATGTCATTGAAATCGGAATATATTCACAGATAGTAAAGTGAATCCCTCTTTAAAATGACTGACTACGAAGTTTATCTTAGGGAATACAGATTTTGCATACGGTGTTTGAATAACTTAGTCGTATAAAACAACCTGAGGTTTTATAAAACATATTGTGAGGTGAATTCAAGTTTCATTATTAGTTTTCTTTCCCCTCCTCCTCCTTCTTCTCCTCAATTACAACACTATATATAGGCTCTACCTGTGTATAAAAGATATAATAATACCGTATGAGCCTAAATGATTCTTGATCAAATGATTTCATAACGGTCCACTACGAGTTATGTGTCTTGGTATTGAATTCTTCGTACTAGAATAAAGAGCCATCAATGTCAGCTCATAAAGGACCAAGAAATGTAAATGTTGTTGTTACTACTGAAAAATGAATGCTACCAACATAATATTATTATACCAAAACTTTTCATTGCTCTATGCAATTCATTACAGTTAAGACATCATGAGAAAATGCTAAAAATGTCTCTACAGTAAAAGCTCCTTATTCGCGGGTTAAAAAATTGAGACACAGTTTCCGTATTCGCGGGTAAAAATTTCTTTATTCGCGGATCCAGTCGGTATATTAGAAGGATTAGTATCCTCTGTTAACGCATCGGCAACTTTTTTTTTTACTGCGCAGGCACGTGTCAAGGTGGCTTTTACAAAGAGTGATTCAAATCAAGTGGACAAATGAATGTCAAAGTAAAATAAAACTTATTGTCACTAGGCCTAAAGTCCGTTGTTAAAAGCCACCGGCGTCGTATTTCACGCGCCACTATGTCCGTTATAAATGCCGCCCTCGTCACAATCGGTGTTTTATTGTTTCAACTTGTCATTCGTTGCAATAATTTTGATTGAATAACACATTTCTCTTCTGCTTTGTTGCCTATTTATAATGTCGAGTAAAAGGAAAGAAAAAAATGGTTCCGAAACGGATAAAAATTAGTGTTGCTGCTTAAAGTAAAACAGAAATGCTTGACCGTTTACGCATTGGCGAGTCGTTTGCGATTGAAAATATATTTTAAAAGCGGCAAAACAGGAAAAGATTACTAACTTCTTTAAAGCCCTAAACCTGAACAGTAAAAGTTAATAGAAATTGTTCAAAATCTCTCATTAATTGATTTTACTTTGATAAATTTTATTTTCATCTGGAACCTTGGAACGTATCCCCTATATGCCCATACAAATTACCATTCCATATTCGCGGTTTGTGTATTCGCGGTATTTTTGCGGAACATATCCCCCGCGAATAAGGAGCTTTTACTGTACTATGAATTAGCCACCTCTTGAGTGCGTTGCTGTTAGACAATAGCAGAGCGTGAGCTTTACTCTAGCGTTACTACGCCAACACATTTCTCTTCACACATTGCACATTAAAAGCTGTATGTGCCCTCAATTGTGAACAAGATTAGTTTTTAGCTATTATTGTATGCTCACAATTTGGAGGACCATACGGCGATAATGATGTATTGTTACACAATAATACAAATGTGATTTACGCTTATAATTATTTTAGTTATATAAGACATGTCTTGTCGTGTATAATTTTATAAATAAAAATACATTAATTTGACGTTTTGTACTGTTATTTCACACCTCATTTTACTATATTGTCAATGTACACAAATTACTTCCGCTTGTGAGGAAGAAGACAAAGGAAGTCACTCAGTCATCCAAAATAATAAAAGGCAAAATGTGATGAAAAATATTATCTCTTTTTAAGTATATAAAATGATTGCATGAATCTAGGAAAGCAAAATGATAATAATATTTGATTAAATGTATAATATTCGATAAGACAAGCCTCATGGGCTAGTGGTCAGCGTTTCTGACAATAGTTCATGAGCTCTCAGTTCGATTCCCAGTCAGATCATAGTATTTTTTTTCATAAAGGGAATTATTCCTAAGGTTGCCCATGGTCTGGAATTTAGGTTATGAATTTCCCTGGCACTTCATTATCATTATCATCCATCATATGATCGGGATAATGTAACTCCGTCTTCCAGGTGCCCCAACCTAAGAAATAGATTACAATTCCACCAATGCCAGGGGAGAGAAGTCAGAAATGTCATGAAATATAACCTAGTGGCATTGGACAAAAAAAATACTAAAATTAAAATAGAGTTAGATTTGAATACGAATCGGATAACCTTATTTTATTTTTAAATAAACGTTTTGAAAATGTTCAAAAACAGAACAGGAAAAAATGACGAATTATGCACATAAGACTCAAGTAACACTGACCAGGTTGATTTAAAACGGTAACGTGTTGAGATTTGTATGCAAGTTTTCCCTAATTCAAAAACTGGGCCCGGGGAGTGATTTTTGCATAGAAAAACAGTAAGTCATAGGATAAATTGTCCCATTGTCATTAAAAAATTGATTTGGACGCAACCGTGCA
>JASPKZ010006567.1:0-26261 GCA_030220185.1 Diploptera punctata | reverse complement strand
TCCCTCCGGAGGATTTACTCCTTGGACTTTTGCAACCTAAAAAAATTAATCGACCCCGGCTGGGTTTGAACCCGCGACCCTCGGGACCAGAGGGAAAGAACAGAACCACTTGTGTATCGCGGTCGACTTTGTGTATCGATAAAAAAAATTAAATATGTGTCTACACACAGGAATACATTATATAATGGAAATGGACAGTTAATGACAACTGAAGGAAATATTGATGAAGTGGCCGAATTCAAATACACAGGAACAATAATTACAAACAGGAAAATAGGTGCAGAAAGAAAATAAACATAGGCTTAATTCTGGAAATGAATGCTATTATGCATTACAGAGACTCTTGACGTCCCAACTTCTGTCAAAACGCGTTAAACTGAAACTATATAAAACTATTATTCTACCAGTTATATTATATGGAGTCCACCGCTGTGGTCTCGAGGTAGCATTGCTGCCTTGTCACGCAGCGGGCCAGGTTTCGATCGCCGGTCGGGGCAGTTTTTCTGGGTGATGTTTTCATCGGGGTTTTTCCTCACCTGTAAGACAAATGTCAGGAAAATTTTAAGGTCCAAGCGGTCCCCGAAATCATATTGTCATCATCACCATCATCCTTATCATCATCATCATCATCATCATCCTTCACCGGTGTGGATAGCAACGGGAAGCTACCACACCTACAGTTCCCTAGTAAAGCTGCTAGCATAGCATGAAAATGCTATGATTGCAGTGAAGGACCTGCCCTTGGGTAGAATTACTATGGATGGATGCATATTATATGGATTTGAAACATGGACTCTTAATTTTAAGGGAGGAGAAAAGATTACGAACATTTGAAAATAAATTTATTAGAACAATTTTAGACCAAAGAGAGATGAATAGACAGGTGAATGGGGAAGACTACTTAACAGTGAGCTATATACGATTTTTTACGAGAAACCAGATATATAATAACAGTTAAGTCTCTTAGTATGCAATGGGCAGAACTTGGCACGAATGGGGAATGAAAGAGGGACATGGGAACTTCTTGTTGGAAAAATCGGAGGAAAAACGCCAGTTGGTAGACCTATAACAATATGGGAGAATAACATTAACCATCATTTGAGGGAAGTAGATTATTCAAGGGTGATTGGAAAACATTAGGCCAGGATAGTGACGCATGGAAAGCTTATGTCCGTGCTTCCTCTTTCTGAAATTCCGTTTCTGTACCTTAATTTCTATCGTAAGTCTTATATTATCCTCTCACATACTGCAAATGTGTTCCTGACATTAATGATCTTAACATGTTAATCTAACTACATCAACTTTTTATTTAATCAATTGAGTTGGTGTTTACTTGATGAAAATCCATATTCATTTAAATAAAAATAAAACTTATTTTTATTTGATTTACATATTTATTATATAATTCAGTGACAGCTGTTTCGGTACACTGTACCTTCTTCAGACATGTTAATAAATTATGAATTGTAATATAACAAATTATGATTTGTCTTTAATAGTTACATTCATAGACTTTTAAATATCCCTCTTTCACCCTTCGAATATAATAATGAATTGAATATTATTAAACAATTAGCTAATTAATAATAATCGGAAATGGAAATGAATTAGGAGCTCACTTATAAGGGAGAAAATGAAGATTGAAGACACTATTTTAGATTATATTAAAACTCAGCAATTAAGATGGTACGTACATGTCCAGCGAATGGAAGAGGATCGACTATCAAAATCTGTTTTGGAATGGAAACCTGAGGGAAGACGAAGCAGAGGAAGACCTAAAACCTCCTGGAGTCAGGGAATATGTTTATATATGAAGGAGAAACATCTACAACCAGGAGATTGGATGGACCGACAAAATTGGCTATTAGGAATCGGACGATATCAAAGACATTAATCAACCGATGATCTATCTATCTAGCTATTAATAATAACTACGACCCTAAAATTATAGAATATTTAATTAAGAAAATTCATTACAAAAAAAATCAACAAAGTATTTCCTTTACCCAAAGAAAACATAAAGAAATATGTCATAATGTTATGCATAGGCCCACTTTCAAATAAAATATCTAAACACTTTAAAAAGTTCAACATTAATGTGGCATTTAAAACTAATAAAACTTTACAAAATATAATAAAAAAAAATAAAACCAAAATAAAAAAGGGAAATTATCAGGTGTATATAAATTGAAGTGTGGCACATGTGACAATGTCTATATAGGACAAACTGGTAGACCTTTTATCTCTCGGATAAAGGAACACATGAGAGCATATAACAGAAATTTAGAATATTCAAAATATCAACTTTTATAAGATTCATGATGTGTTCCGTTGAGGTATTATTCAAAATATGCTAACCACCTATTCCAATTTAATCATTGTTTCGATCCAAATTTTTAAATTTTACATGTTTGTGATAAGGGTAAGATGTTGGACCTTTTGGAGGCTGTAGAAATAAATAAATTGAAAAATAGTAATAAACTGTTAAATTCTCAACTTGATTTGAATGAATCGCCTTTGTTAAATTTAAATAAATTATTGTTGTATTGTTGCTTAGATCAGTTGATATGTACTATAATAACACAATTCATAATTTGTTAACATGTCTGTGTACCGAAACAGCTGTCACTGAATTATATCTTAATAAATATGAAAATCAAATAATGAACTTTTTATTTGTTACAGTGAAGAAACATCTGACTTATTTTCTGCCCAACTGATATTCGCTTGGATACAAACATGAGATGTGTATAAACAGTGAATACTGCTAAGTCTTAAATAGGTAAGACATTAACCTTTACACTGCTACGAACGGGTATATCCGTTGGCAAAGAAAATGCTTGCTGTGCTATGGGTGTGTGTATCCATTCTCAACTCCAAACGCCTGCTAGTTATATAATACGTATTGCATTGCTTTGAAACTAAGCAGGCATATACTGCCATCTCCTAGGAACCTAAATTAACTTTTTCCATATTTCTCCCTGCATTGAGCAAGGAGAGTTTTAAAGGCTGGAAATATATCAGCAGTGAAAAGGTTAAAAAAGAGTAATGTTGGTTTAAGCCCGCAACTTATTACTTTATCTCAGGTTTTACGTCATTTTAGTGTAGACTATTTTACAGAACGAAAGTATTGTAAATTGTGACTGCTAGAGCGATTTTTAAAATTTTCACTCCAGGTGAACTCCTACACCTAATGTTTTAGAGGGTCTAATTGTGAATTTAAACCGTCGAAGAACCCAATCACAAAAAAATCGACAAAATCGGTCCAGTCGTTTAGGAGGAGTAAAGTGACAAAGACACGTACAGAAGAATTATATATATATATATATATATATATATATATATCCATCGCTGTGGTCTCGAGGTAGCGTGCTGTCTTGTCACTCAGTGGGCCCGGGTTCGATCCCCGGTCGGGGCAGTTTTTCTGGGTGAGGTTTTTATCGGGGTTTTTCCTCACTTGTAAGACAAATGTCAGGAAAACTTTAAGGCCCAAACGGTCCCCGAAATCATATGGCCATCATCATCATCATCATCCTTATCATTATCATCATCACCATCCTTCACCGGTGTGGAAAGCAACGGGAAGCTACCACACATACAATTCCCTAGTAAAGCTGCAAGCGTAGCATGAAAATGCTGTGATTGCAGTGAAGGATCTGCTTTCGGGCAGAATTACTATGGATGGATATATATATATACCCCAGGCATTTATTTTTCTTATCATACCATATTAAGCTTGCATTGCTCAATGTTAAACATTTAATTATAACATCTATAAAGCGTCACTGCTATAAAGTAAAAATGTTCTCTTTAATTTGCTTACTTGTTATAGTCAGCTACTAGATGGCAGTGAAGACCGAGTTCTCGCGACATCTAGTAATAATGGAGAATATAATACATATATAAGAAAAATAAGTGTTTGAATTGGATTCGCCTGGTGGTGTAATGGATATCACACTGAGGTCCAGACTCAGAGATCCGGGTTCGAATCTCGTCCAGGCATTTATTTTTCTTATCATACCATATATATATATATATATATATATATAGTATTGAATGCACTTATTAAGGAACAAAATTAGACCATTCAGGCGATAACACAGTGGAAAATAAAAATAGAATCGTTCAAACAAAAAAAGCAATAAATGCTTTAAACTCTGTTTGGTTTGCGGAACTTTTCCAGTGTTGAAATTTGTATTTTCGATTTGTTCTCCTATGCACAAATATTTAGTTTTCTATATATATCAATGGTTGGACAGAGAGGAATGGCGTTTGGTTTCCGGAGGCAGCTGCCATGATACCGGATGATGATTTTTTTTATCGTGGTAATTTTCGATGTCTTCGATGAAGATAAAATATAAGTTATTTTTCTCTTTCAAGAGTAACTATCATAAGTAATGCCACGAGTGATTTCCAAATTATCGATAAATTCACGACTCACGAAGTGAGGAGTGAATTTATCTAGAGAATTTGGAAATCAAGAGTGGCATTTGTTAGGACTATTTAACGAATAAAATTAAGCTGTTTACTCACAAATCATTATTTAACTATAGTTATTTTAAATATTTATATATTTAATGTAAACGGCGATGTTTGAAAACAAATGAGAAAACTATAGGTACGCTTCTACTGCTTCTTTTGTTTATCACTGCAACCAGATCATACTATTTATTGCCAAAGGAACGCAATATTGTAAGAATGCTCTCTAGTGGAGAAAAATGAAACACATCAATCTGTATATTAATTCATTTTTGATGTCGTATGATGTAAATATGACAATTATATTTTTCTCGATTATTACCTGGGAAAAAAATACATTTAAGAAAGTGCAAACAGTGGTTTCTTTTTTTGGTGGTATAATCAATTGCTACAAATGTTGACATGTAAGCACTATTATATACAATCTGGTAGCCGTATTTGTTATAGGCTCAGTCACTGCAAAATAACGGTCAGACCTGTTCAGAATATTAAAAAGGAGGAGCTTTGTTTAATATATGATAATCCTAACACTGATAAATATTTCGTGAAACACGACTCTGATTGGTTGTAAAACAGAAATCATTGAAACGTGATTGGTCATTGACTCCCATTTGGGGCATGAGTTAAATAGTCATAATAACAAGGTGAAGAGCTTCGTTCCTCCAAATTCGCTAACAAGATATCGAAGAGTTAATATTGTAATTGAGTATTATAGAAACACGAGCTATAAACGAATGATTAGAATAACAAAGGCCTCTACAGATAATAATATTTGTGTACACACACAACCAGCTCATTGGCATACAGCTCACAAAGAGGGGAGTGGATATGAGATTCCTAATTAAGCGGACACGTTCGTTTTAAACTCGTAAAACGACTCGGTAATCAAGTAAACAAAACCTACGTGCTTTACAAAAAAAAAATAAAAACAGCTGGGATGGAACTACATATATCTACATATATGTTTATGTGTTATAATGGCATCTCATAAATTAATTACTTTCAGCCATTTAAAAAAATGTGATCCGTGTTTTCAAGTTTACATTAATGATATAAAAAAGGAAAATTTAAATAATTTGAAGTGAATATTCGCTTTTTTTAATGTGTTTCTAAAAGGTGTGAACTTTTTGAAACAAAAAAAGGAAAAAGAAAAGTTAGATAATGGTCTTTTGGATTGTATCTGAATATTGTTGTGATTTAGGAGGCCGTGAGTGGGTGGGAAATGAGGGCACAGGATAATTAAATGTCTGTGTAAAAGCCATTAAATTTTATTAAAAGTCTTTCTACGCAATAACAGCATAAACTAAACAAATTTCTCAGCAAGTCGAATTTATTGTTGGATTTTCTGATTTATTGTATATATATATATATTAGATGTTATAACTATATTTTTGACATTTGGCAATGAAGGCAAATATGATATGAAAAGAAAAATGAATGCTTGAGTCGGGATTTGAACTCGAGTCTCTAAAGTCTGTACCTTTAGCGCTCTAACCAACTGAGCTACCCAAGAATTCCAACACAAACATACAATTTTCTTATACATGTAGTATTCTCAATTCACACAAGAGGTAGCGGGAATTTGTTCCAACTGACATCTAGCGGCTAACATAACAGTTAAGCAAATTTTTAAAGAGAATATTTACTTTATAGCAGTAACGCTTGTATATACAGATATTATAAATATATTTTTGACATTTGGCAATGAAGGCAAATATGATATGAAAAGAAAAATGAATGCTTGAGTCGGGATTTCAACTCGAGTCTCTAAAGTCTGTACCTTTAGCGCTCTAACCATCTGAGCTACCCAAGAATTCCAACACAAACATACAATTTTCTTATACATGTAGTATTCTCAATTCACACAAGAGGTAGCGGGAATTTGTTCCAACTGACATCTAGCGGCTAACATAACAGTTAAGCAAATTTTTAAAGAGAATATTTACTTTATAGCAGTAACGCTTGTATATACAGATATTATAAATATATTTTTGACATTTGGCAATGAAGGCAAATATGATATGAAAAGAAAAATGAATGCTTGAGTCGGGATTTCAACTCGAGTCTCTAAAGTCTGTACCTTTAGCGCTCTAACCATCTGAGCTACCCAAGAATTCCAACACAAACATACAATTTTCTTATACATGTAGTATTCTCAATTCACACAAGAGGTAGCGGGAATTTGTTCCAACTGACATCTAGCGGCTAACATAACAGTTAAGCAAATTTTTAAAGAGAATATTTACTTTATAGCAGTAACGCTTGTATATACAGATATTATAAATATATTTTTGACATTTGGCAATGAAGGCAAATGTGATATGAAAAGAAAAATGAATGCTTGAGTCGGGATTTGAGACTCGAGTCTCTAAAGTCTGTACCTTTAGCGCTCTAACCAACTGAGCTACCCAAGAATTCCAACACAAACATACAATTTTCTTATACATGTAGTATTCTCAATTCACACAAGAGGTAGCGGGAATTTGTTCCAACTGACATCTAGCGGCTAACATAACAGTTAAGCAAATTTTTAAAGAGAATATTTACTTTATAGCAGTAACGCTTGTATATACAGATATTATAAATATATTTTTGACATTTGGCAATGAAGGCAAATATGATATGAAAAGAAAAATGAATGCTTGAGTCGGGATTTCAACTCGAGTCTCTAAAGTCTGTACCTTTAGCGCTCTAACCATCTGAGCTACCCAAGAATTCCAACACAAACATACAATTTTCTTATACATGTAGTATTCTCAATTCACACAAGAGGTAGCGGGAATTTGTTCCAACTGACATCTAGCGGCTAACATAACAGTTAAGCAAATTTTTAAAGAGAATATTTACTTTATAGCAGTAACGCTTGTATATACAGATATTATAAATATATTTTTGACATTTGGCAATGAAGGCAAATGTGATATGAAAAGAAAAATGAATGCTTGAGTCGGGATTTGAGACTCGGGTTCAAATCCCGACTCAAGCATTCATTTTTCTTTTCATATCATATATATATATATATATATTCATAGTAATTCTGCCCGAGGGCAGGTCCTTCACTGCAATCACAGCGTTTTCATGCAATGCTTTACAGCTTTACTAGGGAATTGTACGTGTGGTGGCTTCCCGTTGCTTTCTACACCGGTGAAGGATGATGATGAAGATGATGATAATGATAAGGATGATGGCCATATAATTTCGGGGACCGTGTGGGCCTTAACGTTTTCCTGACATTTGTCTTACAGGTGAGGGAAAATCCCGATAAGAACTATCCCGATCGGGGATCGAATCCGGGCCCGCTGCGTGACAAGGCAGCACGCTACCTCGAGACCACAGCGGTGGGATATATATATATATATATATAAATTTGCTTACCTGTTATGGTGACCACTAGATGTCAGGGGGAACGACTTCCCGCTACCTCTTGTGTGAATTGAGAATACTACATATATAAGAAAAATGTATGTTTTTGTTGGAATACTTGAGTAGCTCAGTTGGTTAGAGCGCTAAACGTACAGAGTTTAGAGACTCGGGTTCAAATCCCGACTCAAGCATTCATTTTTCTTTTCATATATATATATATATATGTATATTATATATATATATGTTATAATTAAATCTTTAACATTGAGCAATGCAAGCTTAATATGGTATAATAAGAAAAATAAGCTTGCATTGCTCAATGTTAAAGATTTAATTATAACATCGATAAAGCGTCACTGCTATAAAGTAAAATACATATTCTCTTTAATTTGCTTACTTGATATAGTCAGCAACTAGATGGCAGTGAAGACAGTGTTCTCACGACATCTAGTAATAATGGAGAGTATAATACATATATAAGAAAAATAAGTGTTTGAATTGGATTCGCCTGGTAGTGTAATGGATATCACGCTGAGGTACAGACTCAGAGATCCGGGTTCGAATCCCGTCCAGGCATTTATTTTTCTTATTATACCATATATATATATATATATATATATACACACACAGGGTGTTGCAAAAAAAACACCGACAACGAAGGTGACGTTGTATATTGAGATATGTTGACCATTTTTAATAAGGTACCAATGTCCGGAAATGATGCATTTTCACACTATGAGTAGCTAACTTCTCAAGAGTTCCGTTAGTTGGATTTCAAGACTCAATACTTGACAATACTGTCACAGTCACATCAAGTTTTCAAAATATCCACCCCCATCTCATTGCAGAGCGTACATCGGCGGTGTAGTGATTGGCGTACACGTTCAAATATGCCTGGCCTCTTTTGGATTATTAGTGTAGCAGCGCGGATTCGGGCTATAAGATCCATACGTGACTCTACTGGAGTTTGGTAAAGAGTGTTTGATGTCGCCCCACAAAACGTAATCGAGAGGGTTAAGATCAGATGATCTCGGAGACCGTGGAAGTGGTCCTCCTTTTCCAATCCATCGACCTGGATACGTGGTATCCAAGTGTCTCCTGACATTGGCATCGAAGTGAGCTGGAGCTCCGTCGTGTTGCAGCCACATTCCGTTGCGAAGCCACGTATCATAGGTTCCGTACTTGTGAGGTGTTGTCAAGTAATGAGTCTTCAAATCCTTCGAACTAACACTGGTCTTGAGACATAATTAACTAGTCATGGTGTGAAAACGCATCATTTTCGGACATGGGTACCTTATTAAAAATGATCAACATATCTGGATAACTCACCTCAGTTGTCGGTGTTTTTGCAACAACCTGTATATGTATATATATATATATATATATATATACGTGTATTATAATTACATTTTTGATATTGAGCAATGCAAGCTTAATATGACATTATAAGAAAAATAAATGTTCGGACGGGACTTGAACCCAGGCCTCTGGATTGATATCCCAGTGCGCTACCGGTTACACTACCGAGCAAGAATAGTACAAACATTATTTTTTCTTTATATATATATATATCATTATTTCGAGATGTAGTGGGAACTCTGTCTCCACTGCCATCTAGTAGCTCCTATAAGAAGTAAGCAAATTAAGGAGAATATTTTTACATTATAGCAGTGACGCTTTATCGATGTTATAATTACATTTTTGACATTGAGCAATGCAAGCTTAATGTGACATGATTAGAAAAATATATGCTTGGTAGCGTAATCGGTAGCGCACTGGGGTATGAATCCAGAGGTCCGGGTTCAAGTCCCGTCCGAGCACTTATTTTTCTTATCATGTAATATATATATATATATATATATATATATATATATATATATATATATAGAGAGAGAGAGAGAGAGAGAGAGAGAGAGAGGGGTGTTATCTAGTAGTTAGCTTTTATACTGAGTGTGAACACTTGCAGGTTGCTGACCAATCAGGTGTTGTCTGGTAGATGTCTTTTATACTGAGTGAAAACGCTTGCAAATTGCTAACCAATCAGGACGTTCTTATATATACTGGCTTAATTTCAGACCAGTAGTTGTTTAGAGGACCTTAACTGTTGCTTTAGTCTCTGTTTTACGAAGATTCTTCTATTCTTCTTCAATATATTCTCGTGCCAGTTATTTAAATGTTCCGGACCGCAAGTAAAATAAATTCATGTTAAACTGTAAGTTATTATTATACATTATTGCGTAATTTTACATACATTTAAGTAATTTTTACTCGTTTGTTTTTCTATTGATCTAAAAGCAATATTAAATAAATGAAATCAACGTACCCAGTAGGATGCATTTTTAATTTAACGGTTAAATATATTATCATGAGAACAATCTGAATATCTTTATTCCTTTGGGATTCACTAAAAAACAATTGAAAGCATGCAACGTGAATATTTCTTTTTTAATGTGTTTCTAAAAGGTGCGAACTTTATAAAAAAGAGAGTTAGATAATGGCCATTTGGATTGTATCAGAACATTGTTATGATTTAGGAAGCCGTGAGTGGGTGGGAAATGAAAACACAGGATAATTAAATGTCTGTACACAACCCATTAAATTTTATTAAAAGTCCACGGGAATGTAGCCCTTAATGAGTGTAATAAATAATGTAACTTATTCACTTTGATTGTATAGGCTATACTCGAGTCTTTAATGGCGAGAATTGAAGATGATCTTTAAACGTCATTACATCGATTTGTCACAACTGCCGATACTAGGGCATTCGATAAGTAATGACAACACCGTTGTAAATCAGCGATCCTAGCGGTGACCATTGTAATCTCGTAGTATGTTGTTGATCAGACTTTGTTGTATAAATGTGTAATAATTTAAGTCTCGAAACAGCAATAATTTTGTTAATCATCATCATCATCACTCTAGGGATTAGGCAATTGCCCATTCCGACTTCATAATGCATCAGCCCAACGTCTTCTAGGTCTTCCAACATTACGTCTTCCTCTTGCTTGATAATTTCTTGCTAACAATGGATAGCTCTCCTTACTCATTCCATCCATATGATCAATCCATTTCTGTCTGTAATTTGTGACCTTATCCAATAAAGGCTGTACTTTCAATTCTTCTCTTATATCCTCATTTCTTATTCTATCAAGTCTTGTACATCCTTTTTACTTGTCTTAGGAACCTCATCTCCGCCGTCTGTATTCTATCCTTCTGTTTTTTCACTGGGGCCCAAGTTTCACACCCATACAATATTGTGGGAACCGCCATAACATTATACATTTGTATCTTGGTTTCTTTTGTAATTTTATGTTTGAATGTTCTCTGTATTGTTCCACACACCGTCTGAAATTTATTTATTTTGGAGTCAATATCTCTTTCCACATTGTATCCAACATCACAACCCAAATATTTGAAAATAGACACCTGTTCTATACTTTGATTTTCTAAAATAATTTTGGATCTCACTGGATCACTTCCTCTAAAAGCCATGGTCTTCGTTTTCCTTAATTTGTTAATACATTTTTTAATACATCTTAAATTATGAAATTATTTGTACCCAGCCTCACAGACCTAAAGATTTTCTTCAATTGTAACAGAAGTGAAGAATGGAATAAATAAAACATGTTACTTTATTTTCGTTTATTAAAATTTAAAAACGTGCATTATGAGCTCTTTTAATAAATATTTACAACTGACCTACCCCCTTATTCTCACATACATATGTTATACAATATTTATTAAAGAACCTTAACCATGTCGTACATCTGAAATCCATTATAAAGTCACATTTTTAAAATATTTATTAGAAATGGCTGTACACTAACATCACTCTTCCTAACCTAACAATTCTAAGAATTTTATCACTTCTAGTAGGTTTACCTTTGAAAACAGATTCACATTAAAAACGTAAACAAGCTTGAATTTACTTACAAATTAGTGTAAAATAAAATCTAAGTAATGATTTTAACTTTCAATAGTATATAATTTTTACAGTACCGTCTACATAGAACGAAAGGATAGCAGGTAAACATTTAAATTTACAAAATGACTAATTTCCCATAATCCCGAGTGAACACGCCGTGTGCCTTGCATTTGTTTTATTTAGTTACATATTCTCATCATCATGAACAAATTCGTTTTAGGCCATGTGGCCTGTACGGTAAACCTAGCGAAGATGGTCTTGATCTTTCCACCGATGTTTTGGTCTTCCTTGGTCCCTATGTCCAGTTGGGGTATATTGGAATGCCAATTTTGGAAGTCTATTTCTTGCCATTCTTCTCAGATGATTTTTCCATTCTTGTTGGTATCTTGGATATCTTCATTTAAACTTGCTACTCCAAGTTTTCCTCTGATAGTAGTGTTAGTTACATATTCTGTTACTACGAAACAGCGCTACCAATGTAGTTTTCTCATTGTAGTTCATAATAATGATGATAATAATAATAATAATAATAATAATAATAATAATAATAATAATAATAATAATAATAATACTTTATTTATTCTGGCAGAGTTAAGGCCATAAGGCCCTCTCTTCCACTCAACCAGCACAAATACAAATAAATATTTGACAAATTTAGATATACACTATACTAATTATAAACAGTTAAAGATACAATAAATGTAGCAATGTAAATTTCATGTACAAACAACATTTTATACGATAATAACAATAATGATACGATAATAATTAATAATAATAATAATTTTTTTTTTATTATTCCGGCTTTTACAATGAATATACATTTTTCCGGTACCCATGTTCACAGTTAACTACACATTTGTTTCAACACATTTTTCCATTCTTGTCTGTTCATCCATATATCTTCTTCTATTTCCCATTCCTCTTAGTTTCATTGATTCCCTGAATCCACGTAATATTTGGTCTACCCTTCTTTTTCCTTCCCTGTGGTTCCGAATCCATGATTATCTTAGGTAGTCTTCCTTCTTTCGTTCTTCTAATGTGTCCGTACCAATTTAATTGTTTCTTCTTTATAAAATCTAATATTGAATATTGTACCTGCATTTTTCTTTTATATATGAATTTCTGATTTTATCCTTCCTGGATATTCTTGCAGCACGTCTCCAGTAGTCCATTTCAGTGGCGAGAATTTTTTTTCATTTGTGAATTTAAAGCCCACACATCAGCTCCATAATAATAATAATAATAATAATAATAATAATAATAATAATAATAATAATAATAATAATAATAATAATAATAATAATAATAATAATAATAATATAATAATGATAATAATACTTACTTACTCACTGGCACTATCGAACCCGTAGGTTCATGGCCGCACGGACATAAGCTCTCCATACATCCCTATCCTGAGCTAATGCTTTCCAATCATTCCCTGTATAATCTACTTCCCTCAATCATAGTTAATGTTGTTCTCCCACAATAATACTACTACTACTAATAATAATAATAATATGATAAATTATACGAGAAACACCAATTAATATATATACCTTACACTGGGTAATAATGAAGCCGAAATTTTTTAGATGTTTTCCCTCTATTCGAAGTTTCTCTATGCAATTTAAGTGTTAAGGCCATCTATCCGCCCAGGCTGGAAGCAGAAGCACGTAGAGTGCAGTGGGTGGCATTAGAACGCACGACCCTCCTGCCTTACCCTCTACGTGGAACTATTCCTCACCCATCCTATTTAAGGCTTCACGTCTCTAGAATCCCTGCATTCTCATATCATGAAAGATAGAAATGGCCACAAGAGAATCAGATAGATCGGTCACTGTGGATATACTAATAAAACCCCTCTCGACTTTTAACTTCACTCGTAAAATTTATCGACAGAATCAGGCGCGCTAGAGATAAATGCGGAGGGATACATGGCAGATAAGTTTTATGAGCAATGAAGGAGTTCCACTCTCTTGCTTAATATTCCAGGTGCCCAGGTCAATGCAGTGGTTGCATGCATAATGCAGATATAAACATCACTTGGACCATAAAATAGTAATTAGAGTATATCTGTTATTGCAGTCTGAAGTGACACTTAAGTGGCTTAATAAATCCGAAGCAACATGTCTGCTGTGAGCTCATTTATATATGTTACATGCAAAAACATATATTAAACTTGACATTAAATGCCATTTGACAATATATACGCTCTGGGACAATTTAAATGTATTTAACTCACAAGTAAAGTGACCTACAGTAGGTACAAACCGTAACTAACTAATAGGCATTGTGAAAAAGTAATAATAATAATAATAATAATAATAATAATAATAATAATAATAATTCAATTAATAAATTTATTTGTTGAAATTCTTTCATTAACAATTGGCTAAAATCTATGATTTGCCCCGCAAATTTCAGAACATTGAAGAAAGAGGTACCGGAGTAAGCATGTTAATAGAAAAGTAGTAGCAATAATTACATGGAGACTTGTTCGCTGGCATTATCGAACCCGTAGGTTCATGGCCGCGCGGACATAAGCTCTGCATACATCCCTATCCTAAGATAATGCTTTCCAATCATTCCCTGTATAATCTACTTCCCTCAAATCATAGGTAATGTTATTCTCCCACCTCATTTTTGGTCTACCAACTGGGCGTTTTCCCTCTGGCTTCCCTACAAGAAGCTTCCATGCAAGTTTTTCATTCCCCATACGTGTAACATGTCCTGCCCATCGCAGTCTACGAGACTTAACTGTTCTTATTATATCTGGCTTCCTATAAAGACCATGTAGTTCATTGTTATGTAGTCTTCTCCATTCACCTGTCTGTTCATCTCTCTTTGGTCCAAAATGTTCCTAAGTACTTCATTCTCAAATATTTGTAATCTCCTTTCCTCCCTTAAAGTAAGAGTCCATGTTTCGCACCCATATAATATAACTGGTAGCATAATAGTTTTATATATTTTCAGTTTAATGTTTTTTTGAAGGAGTTGGGACATCAAGAGTGTCTGCAATGCATAATAGAACGCATTTCCAGAGTTCAGCCTATGTTTAATTTCTTTGTGCGTCTCATTCCTATTTGTGATTATTGTTCCTAGGTATTTGAATTCGGCCACTTCCTCAAAATTTCCCTCATTTGTCATTAGCTGTCCATTTCCATTATATAATGAATTTCTACGTGTGACCATATATTTAGTTTTATTGATATTTACTTCGAGTCCTAATTTCTTAATAATAATAATAATAATAATAATAATAATAATAATAATAATAATAATAATAATAATAATCTAATATATAAAAATAAATGTTTGTTTGATTGTTGGTTGATTTGTTTGTTCGTATTCTATGCGTGGCCATACTGTTGATCCAATTTTGATGGGGCTTTTTACAAAATGTTCAGGAGATTCCCGGGATGAACATAGCTAAATTAAATTAATTAACAATTAAGAATTTCAACCCTGCCGGGTATTGAACCTTGGCCCTATAATCGGGAAGCAGGCATGTTGCCACCCGAACCAGCACAGCGGATTGTCCATTGAAATTTGGGAAGTTAATATTCCATACTATGTTTAATTTGATTATATGGTTGCAAAACATGGACTCTGTACTTTAAGTAGGAAAAACGGGTGTTACGAGTATCTGAGAAGTAACGAGTTCTTAGTAAAAAAATGTTGGACCCAAAGAGAGATGAACCAGGACTGCGTGAATGGAGAAGACTACATAAACAATGAAACTACATGGTCTTTATAGGAAGCCAGAGTCTAATAAGAACAGTTTTAAGTCCTCATAGACGTGCGATGGGCAGGACATGGGGCACGAATGGGGGAATGAAAGACTGCATGAAGGCTTCTTGTAAAATAGAAAAAGCAGGGGGAAAACGACCAGATTGGTCAACCCAATAATGACGAGTTGGTAGAATAAGATTCCGCATGATTTGATGTGGTAAGTATAAATTATACAGGGGATGAATGGAAAACATTAACTCAAGATAAGGATGTATGGGACAGCTTACGTCCGCGTGGCCATGAACCTGCTTGTCCGTTATTGTCAGCGAGTTGATTAACTATACAGTATTTGTATTGGTTATATTCAATCAATACAGTAAAGGGGGGTAAAGTTGATCCCACTACTGGTCATGGGAGACCCTAGGGATAGTAGGAGGTTTATGGCTCCCATTTTTTTCTAAACAACCTCGTATAACCCCCTAATAAGCATCTGGTACTCATTTCCATTAAAGTGCTGAAAATTTAGCCCAGGACCATTTGTGCCACCATAAGGTTGTTGGTCAGTTTAGGAAAAACTGACCCCTCCGGGACTCGAACCCTCGCCCTTCCGGTTTGTAGCTTATTACTTTAACCAACTATGTTATGGCCGTTCACAGGAGAAAGATTTCGGCTCATCGCAATTTAGGAACAAGATTCACAAGACTCTTCTTTACTTTTTGATTACAACAGCACAGGACATGTCTATACTCTTTTCTTACACAGTATCTATGACTAGAGCATGGAACTCACTTCCCAGTCATGTCAGGGACTGTCAATCGCTATCATTATTTAAATCCAAATTAACTGATATTCTTAAGTTCGACACAATGCAAACATGGACTGCATAACAACTAAGTATATAGCATGGGTCCATTAATACTAGTCTAGGGAATCGGTGACTTACTTGTTATTTTTAAGTCATTTTAACTTTTATTATCTTCTATGTTTTTGTTTATATTAGCTAATATTATGATCCCATCATCATTGTATTTATGTTTTAGTTTGTTTGGTCGCAGGCTATGGCTTGCCAGCTTTACTAGTGAATTGTATTTGATGGTAGCTTCCCTTTGCTTTCGCACACCGGTGAAGGATGAATCATGTCTCATGGATGAGTGGATGATGACCATATGATTTTCGAGAACCATTTGGGACCTTAAAGTTTTCCGTGACAGTTGTCTTACTAGGTGCGTGGAAAAAACCCCAATAAAAACCTCGGACCCCCCCAGAAAAACTGGCACGGACGCGGAGGGATCGATTCCGGATCCGCGGCGTGACAAGGCAGCACGCTACCTCGAGACCACAGTGGTAGACTTATCTACTATAATTTCATATTATTTTGTAATATGTTTATAATATTTGCATCTTCACGTGGATATTAAGTCCTTAATAAAATTCGAGATATTTCAGTCAGTCACGGAAATGTAGTCGAGTCAGTCAACACATCACATATTAGGTTAAACAACTCTGGTCTTAATTGTAGTTTTTGTTTCGATTTTTATTGATAATGGTAACTGGGGAGTGTGAAAAATGTGGTCCTCCAAACGGTATTTTGGAAAATTGAATTAGGAATCACACTTCAGCGAATTGATGCAGGCTTGAACATGTTAAGCTGCATGATGAGTTGACAATTATGTCAGTCAGTCACACAAGTATGATTTGGTGATAGAGTAAATAAATAGCACATGTATTTTCTTCAAAAGAGTTGTAGTGATTTTAAGTGCATTCCCTTCGACCACAAACTATTCCTCTATCATATCACGTAGATCACACTCAATTTCAATCAATTGTAATGTTTATGCAACCATTTTGCTGCAAATTAGTATTGTAAATGTCAGTCAGGCAACATATGGAATTGCTCTATATTTAATGTCTGTGGAAATTAAGAATAAAATATTATCAAAATGCTTATCTTCAGCGACTTATGTACGAAGGTTAATATAACAGCGGGGCATACCAGAGAAGAATGTATATATTATAAACCAAAAGGGAGAAGAATGTTGGGAAGACCATTGAAGAGATGGAAGGACCAATTCGACCTATAATGAGATCGGAACAGGCCATTGGGCTTAATCCTTGTTGTTGATGATTATTATTTTTTTCTTTCTGTTCCATTCATTTTGAACTGCCCGGTATAACATTTTATGATTTACAATGTTTCCCCCTAGCTGCCTAGAATTTGTTAATAAATCAGTTACGCCACTGGTTTGCTAATTAAAGGAAAGCACAGTATTTTTTCTACTTTGTGTTAAAACTTGAGTAAGACGAGATAAATCATGTCTGTGCGCAGTGGATATAAAACTCAATCCTATGCTATTAATCAGCGCTGTAATGATTTGTCAGATTTCCTTCATAGCCGTCAATTTATTGCAAGTAGCTCTGCAGGCGGACTGGGAACAAATTACTTCAGCTCATTTGGAAAGATTTCAAAATTAAAAGAGATAAATTGTCTGAAGTCACTTCTTGATAGTTCTTTACCAAGTTGCCTCCTCTTAAAAACTCATATCGAGATATTATCCCGTTCTCAAAGTGAAAAATTACATAACTCGATTGAAATTAAATTACAACAGTCAATTTTAATACAAGGCAAATTGATTTGGTGTCTAATTCTTTTGGTAATAATAATAATAATAATAATAATAATAATAATAATAATAATAATAATAATAATAATAATAATAATAATAATAATAATAATAATAATAATAATAATAATAATAATAATAATCATAATAATAATAATAATAATAATAATAATAATAATAATCATCAATAATGATTAATAATAATAATCATAATGATAATAATAATAATCATAATAATAATAATAATAATAATAATAATAATAATCAATAATAATAATAATAATAATCATAATAATAATAATAATCATAATAATAATAATAATAATCATAATAATAATCATAATCATAATAATAATAATAATAATATTAATTAAATAAAAATAAACGTAGTTTTATTTGATTTTCATATTTATTATATAATTCAGTAACAGCTGTTTCGGTACGCTGTACCTTCTTCAGACATGTTAACAAATTATGAATTGTGTTCCAACTGATCTAAGCAACAATACAACAATATTTATTTAAATTTTTTAATTTAACAAAGGGGATTCATTCAAATCAAGTTGAGAATTTAACAGTTTTTTACTACTTTTAAATTTATTAATTTCTAGTATTAAACTGTTAAATTCTCAACTTGATTTGAATGAATCCCTTTTGTTAAATTAAAAAAATTAAATAAATATTGTTGTATTGTTGCTTAGATCAGTTGGAACACAATTCATAATTTGTTAACGTGTCTGAAGAAGGTACAGTGTACCGAAACAGCTGTCACTGAATTATATAATAAATATGAAAATGAAATAAAACTACGTTTTTTTTATGTAATTAATGAAAATGGATTTTCATCAAGTAAACACCAACTCAATTGATTATATAATAATAACAATAATCCTCACAGTAATTCTGCTCGAGGGCAGGTCTTTTACTGCATTCATAGCATTTTCATGCAATGCTTAGCAGCTTTACTAGGGAATTATAGGTGTGGTAGCTTCCCGTTGATTTCCACACCGATGAAGGATGATGATGATGGCCGGATGATTTTCGGGGACCGTTGAGTCCTAAGCTTCCTGACATTTTTCTTACAGGTGAGGGAAAACCCCGAAAAAACCTTACCCAGGAGCCTGTCCCAACCGGGAATCGAACCCGGGCCCGCTGCATGACAAGGCAGCACGCTACCTGGAGACCACAGCGGGGGCAATAATAATAATAATAATAATAATAATAATAATAATAATAATAATAATAATAAATAATAATAATGACATTGATAATAATAATAATAATAATAAAGATAATGATGATGATCGTTAAACTGAAAATATATAAAACTATTATTCTACCAGTTATATTATATGGGTGCGAAACATGGACCCTTACTTTAAGGGAGGAAAGGAGATTACGAGTATTTGAGAATAAAGTTCTTAGGAAAATATTTGGAGTAAAGAGAGATGAACAGACAGGTGAATCGAGAAAACTACATAATAATGAACTACATGGTCTTTATAGGAAGCCTGATATAATAATAACAGTTAAGTCTCGTAGACTGCGATGGGCAGGACATGTGGCACGAATGGGGAATGATATACGTGCATGGAAGCTTCTTGTAGGAAAACCAGAAGAAAAACTCTCAGTTGGTATACTAAGAATGAGGTAGGAGAATACCATCTATGATTTTAGGGAAGTTGATTATACGGAGAATGATTGGAAAACATTAGCTGAGGATAGCGATGTATGGAGAGCTTATGTCTGCGCGGCCATGATCCTACGGGTTCGATAGATCCAATAAATTAATTAGTTAATTAAAAAATGTGGGGGGGTTTAGGGAACGCACTACAGGACTCAGGAGGCCCTTGGGGTAGTAAGAGGTTAAGGCTCCCACTTTTTTGACAATCGTCAGGGTTGTCAGCCCTGCGTTACGGTCGCCTTTACCCCTAGAACAAGCGTCTAGTACCCATTTCCATTAGCTGATGAGTCGACCCCAATGCCCTTCTGCCTTGTTGTGTATTTCCTTAACAACAACGGTACGGCGTACCCCCAGCGAACTGTACATTGACTAACGATTTTCAGATTAGTTTCTTTGCTTCGTTCATATGAACTTAGCTCTGTAAATGGGTCAAGAGTTAGTTCAAGATGAATTTTTCAGTGAATGGAGTGTGCATAAGGAATTCTAAATTACTTTTTCTACTTCTGTTAGCTAATTCGTTTTAACAGAATTCATTATTAGTTTAACAGGCTTGATGTTCTTCAGAAAGTAAAGTATACTTTTTTAACGAGGTTTGATAAAGTGAATACGAAAATCATGAATAGAGGTTAAACCAAGCAGAAGAAGTACAAGATGTGTTCCGTGAACTGTCAAAAATGTTCAGTAATATGATTTTCTGAATTTGGTCTTGTCAAGGCTTGACAAGGCTGCCCCCTATCCCCAACACTCTTTGCAATTTATATCAATGAAGTAATATGTTGCTGGAACAAAACATATAAATTTGGAATAAGAATATCAGAAAATAGAAAATTAAACGCCCTATTGTTTGCAGATGATCAAATAATAATAGCAAATTCCGAAGATAATCTACAGAAAGGTCTGTATGAACTTAACAAAATTACAGAAGAATATGGTTTAAAGATATCTACAGAAAAAACAAAAATTATGGCATTTCAAGGTGTAGATCCTGTCAGAAGTAAAATTGTACTGGACAATAAAATTTTGGAGCAGGTGAACAATTTTACATATCTAGGATGCAATATCTCATATGAAGAAGAAAAGGATGTAAATGCAAAAATATCTAAATTTTCAAGAATTTTAGGGTTAATAAATGCTATCTTCAAGCCACAGTTAGTCCAAAAGCATTCAAGACTGAAAGTGTATAAAACACTGGCTCTTCCAACTCTTTTGTATGGTAGCGAAGTATGGACGTTGAAACAGAAGGATATACAGAGACTTAGATCTGCTGAAATGAGATACCTTCGGAGGACTGCAGGATACACACTACTAGATCACAAAAAAAATGAAGACATCTTAGAAGAATTACACATGGAATCTTTAGAAAACAAAATTTCTGATTATAAGTCAAGATGGATACAACATGTTCATCGAATGGAAGATCACAGAATACCCAAACTAATGTTAAGATATCAACCTGCAGGAAGAAAGAAGACCAGGACGTCCACTCAAAAGACTTCTGGATGGTGTTTCTCTTGAGGCCGAAACAGGTCAACAAATGTCCTAAATTCGTGAATGTACTATGATGATGATGGTCTTGTCACTGAGCTGATCACTCATCCAGGCAGGCCCTCCCACATACTTGTGTGATATAAAATGTATATGTGTGATCCCAACTATAGCTTATGTTTATTATACTAAAGCATTTGATAGTGTAAATAGAAATAAATTATGGAACATGCTAGAAATGAAAGGAATTCCTCAACACCTTATAAGAGCCATTCAGAGTTCATATATAGAAACAAATTTTAAAATAGACTGCGGAGATAATATTAGCAAACAAAAAATAGAAATAAACCAGGGAGTAAGACAAGGGTGTCCATTGTCAGCAGTATTATTTAATTTATACTTGGACCATGTCATAAATAAATGGCAAGAACAAATTAATATAAATAGTGTATTGACAACTCTGCTTTTTGCAGACGATCAAGTAATAATGACAGCATCAGAAAAAGCTTTACAACAATTCCTTTATACTTTAAATAATATCTCTCTAAAATACAATTTAAGAATATCTACATCTAAAACAAAAATATTAGCTCTGAAAGGAAAACGTGCAATAAGAACAAAAATAGTGATAAACAATGTAATTATAGACAAAGTTCAGAATTTTAATTATTTGGGATGTCATTTAGGCAATGACAGAAATTTAGATAAACACACTAAAATACAACGATTCAATTATCTATGTGGCACAATTAAACGCACTTTATTGAATAAGACTAGAAAATAAACTATTTTGAAGTTTTACAAAGTATTGGCAGTTCCATCTCTTATCTATGGATGTGAAACCTGGACATTAACAAAGGCAGATAGTAAACAAATAGAGGCTGCTGAAATGAAGATGTTGAGAGCAATAGCAGGATACCAAAGGACCGATAAAAAGAAAAACGAAGATATAAGAACAGAACTTAATATATTTAATCTCTGTGAAAGAATAAAATATTATCAAAATGCTTATCTTCAGCACGTATTACGAATGAATGAACAGCGCATACCAAGAAGAATGTATAATTATAAACCAAAAGGGAGAAGAATGTTGGGAAGACCATTGAAGAGATGGAAGGACCAATTCGACCTATAATGAGATCGGAACAGGCCATTGGGCTTAATCCTTGTTGTTGTTGATGATGTACCTAACTAACTCACTCACTGACACTATCGAACTCTTACTTCATGACCGCACGGATATAACCTCTCCATAGATCCGTATCCTGAGCTAATGCTTTCCAGTCATCTCCTGTATAATCTACTTGCATCAAATCATGGTTAATGTTATTATCCCACCTAATTTTTGGTCTAATAACTGGAAGCTTTCCTACTGGTTTTCATACAAGAAGTTTCAATGCCTCTCTTTCATTCCCTATTCTTGCAATATGGCCTGCTCATTGCAGTCTACAAGACTCAATTGTTCTTATTATAAATAAATAAATAAATAAATATATGATATGATAAGAAAAACAAATGCCTGGACGGGATTCGATCCCGGATCTCTGAGTCTGTACCCCAGCGTGATATCCATTACACTACCAGGCGAATCCAATTCAAACACTTATTTTTCTTATATATGTATTATATTCTCCATTATTACTAGATGTCGCGAGAACTCGGTCTTCACTGCCATCTAGTAGCTGACTATAACAAGTAAGCAAATTAAAGAGAATAATTTTTAACTTATAGCAGTGACGCTTTATAGATGTTATAATTAAATGTTTAACATTGAGCAATGAAAGCTTAATATGGTATGATAAGAAAAATAAATGCCTCTTAAATAAATATTCTCTTTAATTTGCTTACTTATTATAGTCAGCTACTAGATGGCAGTGTAGACCGAGTTCTCGCGACATCTAGTAATAATGGAGAATATAATACATATATAAGAAAAATAAGTGTTTGAATTGGATTCGCCTGGTAGTGTAATGAATATCACGGTGAGGTACAGACTCAGAGATCCGGGTTCGACATCCCGTCCAGGTATTTATTTTTCTGATCATACCATATATATATATATATATATATATATAGGAGAGAGAGGAGAAGAGAGAGAGAGAGGAGAAGAGAGAGAGAGCGAGAGAGAGAGAGAGAGAGAGAGGACAGAGAGAGAGACAGAAATTGCAGGATTACGAAAGATACTGGGGAATCAATGGACCAAATCACTTGAATCGCCCCCTACGAGTTACAGAGTATAAATGTTTCACTGAAAAAAGTTGTATTGTGCAGCGAGTTGATTTAATGCCATACAGACAGCTTCTAATCAACCTACGACATAAATTCATTTATCTGGATTAAATAGAGTTGATTAGGAATTCTATTAACTTTACACTTGCAGTACATTGTACACACACACAGCTCGTAGAATTTCTGTAAGTTGTTTGAGTCTCTCAGCTGAACGGGAAATTAATCTAAATCTCCCACAGTTTGAAGCCAGCATTGAATAGTAATCACAAACATTTACTGATATTAAATCGCATATATAATCACAGATAAACGTCTCTGACAGCCAGTATTTCACCATTAAAAATCCCATTCAATCGTCTATTTGATTTAACTGATTTGCAAGGAAATAGCTGCTGCATTAATAAAAAGAACTCTATCACACAAGAACTGCGAAACGTAAGCGAATTTCTCATCAAGTTGAATTTATGGTTCGATTTGTGATATACGGAATACATCTTTTTTTTTTTGCGCGATAGTACGTTTTTTCGCACTTACAGCAATGGCGACCATTGTATATCTGGGTGGTCGATTCCTTCTATAATTATAAGGATGTAATTTTTAAAGTATAAATAATAATCAAAAATAAGTAAGAGTTGTGTCAGGAGGTGAAGATCGTCCTTGAAGTTCTAGTAGATATCTGTAAATTTATAGATTAGGAATCAACCCCCAGGAATTCTTCGGAATTGTGGTTAGTAGATAGGATTAAACCTAACTATAAGAAGACACAGCGGAGCCAGTAGTGAGAAACAAAACAGACTTTAATACAAAAAAACGTGAGACAGGGTATCGGTAACACCGATGAAAAAAACGGTCTAACTTACATACAATAAGTTTCATACATATATACCAGTTGAGTAATGACGTAGTTACAATGTAATACGTGAGAATCAATTTGGTTGTATTGTACACTGTAACCAGATTCTCCCTTTCTGAAAAGCATATTGAATGCGCTTAACCTATGACCTTTTAAAAGCTAAGTCATCATTAGGTAAGACTACCTATTGTGTAACAATCCCTTATACTGCATGACTTTTCCAAATAACTACAAAGGTAATACCTATTTAAATATTCATGACAGAATTCTTTAAATCATTCTTCAGCATATTTTAACAAAAGATCAATTAGGTCAATAATTGTGTTAATTTAGGACAGTCATACATTATAATGAATGTCATATTATAAAATATATATATATTATGATATACTTCAATATATATGATGATATACTTCAATTATATATTATCAACTCTTCCCCCTATAGAAAGTTTTGAATTACATAAATTCGAAACTTTACTAACGAAAGTTTTATTTTTATTTCTAGTTCTATGCGCAATACTATCTTTATCTTCTTCATCTTTTGGGGATACATTCTGTGGACAACTGGGGTCTCTAATTCTTTCTCCGATAAGCGGTGATGACTTGAGGGACACGACAGGTGAACTCTCATCATTACCTGTAGTTTTAGTGTATACTACACATCATGCCCAGAGTAATTATGTATGTTAACACACAGCCTCTCGGTCGTCTCCGTCCAGCATTTTCTTGGAGTCCATTTATCCATAACCAAATATTTAAAGTTCTGTAGCTCTACAACAGCAAATGCAACAACAACAAGTCAAGGTGTGACGAATATGATCGTACCCATTACAGAACCCATGGGGTTATATGTATATACCACTTCGAATAATCATTTTCTTCTTGCTGTTTTATAACTTCCTAAATCATCGGCCTTCATACTGGCCATTCTCAAATCATCTAACCATGACATTAGTTAGACATAGGCATGTCCAATTGTAATTTCTCGTAGTCGTTAGTTTTATCCATATCAAAGCAACAGTCGAAGTCAAGAGGTGCTGTCGTATAAAATCTATGGTTAAGTTACTTACCAAATTACTCATGCATGTAAGTTTACGTGGGCATTAAAAAACCTTGCAATTCTGTCCTAGCGATAATTTACCTTCCTTTTCAATATTGAGTTGTGGTTAATTTGTGCCCACATAACACTTCATACGATCTGGTTTTGGGGTGACAAATAACCATTCATTAGATAAAAGAGAAGGGAATCCAGTAGGATTTGTTCAATGTGAAAATTCTAGTCTCGCAACTTTTTGGAACTTTAGTGGTGGATGGAAGAAGAAGTGAAGCTTCACCAACAGCTTCAGGGGTGTACAAAATAAATCGGTATATTTTCTTTACATACAGAATGCAAAGATTAGGACGAAAACATCCTGTAGTTCATTAGTTGTCATTTTTCCGTAATGTTGTCTCAACGGGCCACTGAAAATATATTCTTTGTTTGCGCTTAAAAAAATGTAAATATTACCTCTTCTTGACAGGAAAAGGAGTGTTTTATACAAGTGAATACGGAGTAGGAGAGAGAAGGGGTATTGTAATACATATACTAGATATGGTTTATAAGAATAGGTGGGTGTAATTAAATTTTGAAGTTCTGAAAAAGAAAAATTAGGGTAGTCCAGACCAGTTCTAGCGTTTGGGCTTTCATACATTCTAATTCTTCACGTAATAATTGAGGTTGAAGAGTTCCTGCTCTGCGTGTACAAATGCGTCTTAAGAAGCTCAAAAGAATGCTGGCATTCTTCCACACCTCTAAGAGAAATCTTATTTGTTATTGCTAAACTAATACATTCATTTCCTTCTGCAGTGCGTTAATCCGATTAGGGTAATATTAAATTTATAAAAC
>JASPKZ010006566.1:22500-23573 GCA_030220185.1 Diploptera punctata | reverse complement strand
TGCGAACATGGGAGGAAATGAGAGATTACGAACGAGTACTTCGGAAACAAACTTGTTAGGAAAAAAAAATCTTGAACAGATGGAGAGGTGAAAAAGAGAAGTGAATGCAGAAGACTTTGCACGACTTGTTACTTTAGAATGTCTTTTATAGGAAGCATGATGTAATGAAGAGAAGAAGAAAGAGTTCAAATAATCCGATGGCAGGTCAAGTGGCATAGAACAAGAAGAAGAAGAAGCTTGTTTGTAGGAAATACGCCCACTTTTTTTATGGTACTTATAAAATGGTAATTATTACGTAAAAAATTGTATATAATTTTCATCAGATGAAGTTCAAAATTTGAACCAGCAACACAGTATGATAGTGTTAAGCTTTATATTTTTTTATATATAAGCAGGATTATGGAAAGCAGGATTTGAATAACATAATAAACATCGAAGTTTAAGTAGTTAATAATTTTATACTTTAAGAATTCTTCTAATATTTAAAATAACTTAAAATAAAGAAAAAAAATTCATTATTTGAATAAATGTCTCAGTAACATTAAGGAAATTGTATTACAATTGTATTACATGCTTCTAAAAGAATGATTTTTAAAATTCTATTTTTAGTTGTCATAATTATAAATTTGTTCATTGTTGAATAAAAAACGTCTTAGTAAAAAAAGCTTTTTTCTTTCTAAATAATGCTTTTTAAAAAATTTGTGTGGTTTTTTTAGTCATTGTTGTCTGAAATATAAGAAAAAAGCTTTCTGGAATAAGAAGAAGAAAACACACACACACCCTTCATACTTTAAATGAAAAAGTATACTAAAAAACCAAATAGAATGTGTGAGAACCCCCCCTAAACATCATTCAAAATATACCAGAATTTACTGTAGTTATTCAGCAATATTAATATAATAGCTGAAGAAAAGAAAAATTTCATTCTTTTAATTGACGGTGAAGAATAAAAAAATACCCCCCCCCCTTAAAGTAACAGTTAAAAAAAAGTCTCGTATAGACTGCGATGGGCAGGACATGTATGAGTGACGGGCCTAAATAAATAATCTATATAATTATTATTACTATTACAT
>JASPKZ010006566.1:7500-10000 GCA_030220185.1 Diploptera punctata | reverse complement strand
GGAAGAAATGCTGTAGAAATTAGCTTTACTGGCATTACATTCCACGTGATTTTGATGTCAGCACCGATTGAACCTCAAAAGTGTATTTATTTATTGTAGATATTATTTGCCACACAAAGAAATTTGGGACTGTCAATGAAAGCGACATACATTACGTGGGAGTGAGGGAAAAAAACTTGAGGAAGTGACTAAATTCGATACCTAAGAAACGCACAAACATGCTGAATTCTGGGAATTCAGAGACTCTTGACGTCCGAAATGGTTTAAAAGAACGTTAAAGTGAAATAATTATATAATTTACAGTCTCAAGTTTTTATTTGGGTGCGAACATGGGAGGAAATGAGAGATTACGAACGAGTACTTCGGAACAAACTTGTTAGGAAAAAAAATCTTGAACAGATGGAGAGGTGAAAAAGAGAAGTGAATGCAGAAGACTTTGCACGACTTGTTACTTTAGAATGTCTTTTATAGGAAGCATGATGTAATGAAGAGAAGAAGAAAGAGTTCAAATAATCCGATGGCAGGTCAAGTGGCATAGAACAAGAAGAAGAAGAAGCTTGTTTGTAGGAAATACGCCCACTTTTTTTATGGTACTTATAAAATGGTAATTATTACGTAAAAAATTGTATATAAATTTTCATCAGATGAAGTTCAAAATTTGAACCAGCAACACAGTATGATAGTGTTAAGCTTTATATTTTTTTATATATAAGCAGGATTATGGAAAGCAGGATTTTGAATAACATAATAAACATCGAAGTTTAAGTAGTTAATAATTTTATACTTTAAGAATTCTTCTAATATTTAAAATAACTTAAAATAAAGAAAAAAAATTCATTATTTGAATAAATGTCTCAGTAACATTAAGGAAATTGTATTACAATTGTATTACATGCTTCTAAAAGAATGATTTTAAAATTCTATTTTTAGTTGTCATAATTATAAATTTGTTCATTGTTGAATAAAAAACGTCTTAGTAAAAAAAGCTTTTTTCTTTCTAAATAATGCTTTTTAAAAAATTTGTGTGGTTTTTTTTAGTCATTGTTGTCTGAAATATAAGAAAAAAGCTTTCTGGAATAAGAAGAAGAAAACACACACACACCCTTCATACTTTTAAATGAAAAAGTATACTAAAAACCAAATAGAATGTGTGAGAACCCCCCCTAAACATCATTCAAAATTATACCAGAATTTACTGTAGTTATTCAGCAATATTAATATAATAGCTGAAGAAAAGAAAAATTTCATTCTTTTAATTGACGGTGAAGAATAAAAAAATACCCCCCCCCCTTAAAGTAACAGTTAAAAAAAGTCTCGTATAGACTGCGATGGGCAGGACATGTATGAGTGACGGGCCTAAATAAATAATCTATATAATTATTATTACTATTACATCCACCTTTATAATATAATAATAATAGCTTTATTTTACCTGGCAGAGTTAAGGCCTTGTCTACCACTCAACCAGGATGGTAAGGATGATGGCCATATGATTTCGGGGACCGTTTGGGCCTTAAAGTTTTCCTGACATTTGTCTTACAGGTGAGGAAAAACCCCGATAAAAAACCTCACCCAGAAAAACTGCCCCGACCGGGGATCGAACCCGGGCCCGCTGCGTGACAAGGCAGCACGCTACCTCGAGACCACAGCGGTGGACAATATATAATAAACATTTAATTTTATATTCCGTTCAACTAATATTTTATATATATCACCACTTAAACATAAATTGCACCTTGACCTGAAATATAAAATTTGTAGGAAGTTAACTCTAAAAAGATTATTATCACATACGGCGGTATACAAACCATAAACTTAAGTAAGGTTTAACGTGGATTATATCGATTACGGGACAGATTCCTCTAAATGGACTAAGATACCGCCAAATTCTTTAAGTTTGAAGTCCATAACTATAAGTATAAATTTTTTAATTCATAAATCTCACCAAAAATAATTTGAAATAAATTTAAATTTCACCCCCCCCCCCACAACCTTTTTAAATCCCCCCAGCTCAAAGATTAACTAACTAAAAAATATTTACTTACTTCCATGTATAACCGCGACTGCTGGCACATATTTTATCAATACTTCAAAAAATAACTAACTCTAACTTACAATAATGGAGCATATATAAAAATTTCAAGCAAGAATAAAAAAAAAAAAAAAAAAAAAACTTTCCCTACAAATTTGAGGCCAACCCGGAACCTTTTATAAATATCATATAGGAACAGTAACAAAAACAACAATATTTTCTAATAGAATATGTATTTACTTTAATTTAATTTAACCCCCCCCCCCTTTAAATAAAAACTTAAAATTATATTATTGAATAATATATTATTACTACGTATTTAATATAAATATATGTACTTGTGCAAAATTTTCCATTTTTTTAATACCTATTCAAAAAAAATATTGGCCAAAGTTACCTAGTCATAATAACTTACATTCGATAGATTAAACTACCATTCTGTAATAAATTCAGCCAAGATCCTATTTA
>JASPKZ010006566.1:0-2500 GCA_030220185.1 Diploptera punctata | reverse complement strand
AGGAACCGGATTCCCTTTCGCCCAGCGAGGAGGGGTAAATCACACAGATAAAAATCCCCCTCGTGGTCACAGGATTTCTCCTGGGGCTTAGGATCGACTGAGTCGTGTGCAACGGCTGTTCACACGAAACCCTTCTCCACATCAGTCCTCCAGGACCTCGCTCGAGTATTTGCTACTACCCACCCAAGATCTGCACCGGCGGTGGCTCCAGGCAGGCTCGCGCCCCAGACCCTTCCGCGCACAACCGCCGCCGCGCCCTCCTACTCGCCGGGGCTTCGCACCGGTTCGTACCGGCTTACTGCCTACCGGCGGCCGGGTATAGGCACAGAGCTTTAGCGCCATCCATTTTCAGGGCTAGTTGCTTTCGGCAGGTGAGTTGTTCAACACACTCCTTAGCGGATTCCGACTTCCATGGCCACCCGTCCTGCTGTCTTAAGCAACCAACGCCTTTCATGGTATCCCATGAGCTCCGGTTTAGGCGCCTTAACCCGGCGTTTTGGTTCATCCCACAGCGCCAGTTCTGCTTACCAAAATGGCCCACTTGGCACCCTGATCCTTTGCTCTCGCGGCTTCGGTCAAGAAAGCCGGAGATCTCACCCATTTAAAGTTTGAGAATAGGTTGAGGTCGTTTTCGGCCCCAAGGCCTCTAATCATTCGCTTTAAACCGAATGAGACTCCTCCCTGTCAAAACGGATGCCAGCTATCCTGAGGGAAACTTCGGAGGGAACCAGCTACTAGATGGTTCGATTAGTCTTTCGCCCCTATACCCAGCTCTGACGATCGATTTGCACGTCAGAATCGCTGCGGACCTCCACCATGGTTTCCCCTGACTTTCGTCCTGGCCAGGCATAGTTCACCATCTTTCGGGTCCGCAACGCGTGCGCTCAGAGTGCGGGGGGGGGGCCTCTGGCCGTGGCCGAGGCGACCCCGGGAGTGCGGCCCGAGCAAGAAGCCCAAGGCATCCTCCCACAGGCGTGTTGTGCGCCCCGCTTTCACTTGCGCCCCCCCGGTTTCGCATATTGCTCCCAGCGGACTCCTCGCGCGCATGTTAGACTCCTTGGTCCCTGTTTCATCAAGACGGGTCGGGAAAGAGGTCCGAAGCATAAGCGCCGATGACCGGGAGACTGCCACCGTTCGCGGACAACCGGCAGACCAACAGCCGAAGCGGGTCCGGGGGACGTGGCGTAAGCCAAACACCGCGTACCACCCAGGCCACAGACAATCATGCTTGCCCGCCGGGCCGAACGCTCTCCTCGACGAGCGAGCGGGCCTACTCCATACGCTCTGCACGTCGGACGCCGGCCATGACATCCGAGAGTCCGAAGAGACGACCGCCCGCGAGGGACGGCCACTCCGCGCGTCTTCTCCCTGGCCTTAGACGCGGAAGCGGACCAAACGGGTCGCGACAAAAAAACGTTCTAACTTGGGAGGAGAATTCAACCCTCGCCACCGCCGGCCCTCCGGCCCCGGTGCCTACGGACTCCCAACCAGGCGAAGCGCCCTTGCGACGCTTCCACCGGCCCCGCGGCAATCCTTTGGGACCGAAAATGCGGAACCGGACGAAGTGGAACGGGGTTGAGTCTCCCCCTTTCGATAGTTCGGATCTCTCCCCGTTTACCCCCTGAACGGTTTCACGTACTATTGAACTCTCTCTTCAAAGTTCTTTTCAACTTTCCCTCACGGTACTTGTTCGCTATCGGTCTCGTGGTCATATTTAGCCTTAGATGGAGTTTACCACCCACTTTGTGCTCCACTCTCAAGGAACACGACTCTGAGGAGAGCTCCTCCCGAATGCAGCCGCGGTCCTACGGGACTGGCACCCTCTGCGGGCTGTGGCCCCGTTCAAGGGAGACTTGGACGCGCGGCCAGCACTCGGCGCAATGGAACCTCCCACACGCCAAATGCCTCTACCCGTCGCCGGGCAAGGTTCGGTGCTGGGCTGATCCCTGTTCGCCTCGCAGCTACTAGGGGAATCCTCGTTAGTTTCTTTTCCTCCGCCTATTAATATGCTTAAATTCAGCGGGTAGTCTCGCCTAATCTGAGTCGGACGCGATATTTACTCTTTTTAATGCTCGGCGGACGGCTGCGAGCGCAGCTCGGGCACAACCATTGCGGTCATATAAGCCCGGGCGTTGACGACTCGACAACGCCGCCGTGCAAAAAAATGGTAAGCTCGAGTGGCACTATTAAAAGATACCACCAACAGTCGGGCGCAATGCATTAGAAATGCACGCGGCCGGGAATGGCGTTTGCCGACCCTCAGGCAGGTGTGGTCCGGGATTGGAAATCCAAGGACCGCAATATGCGTTAGAAATGTCGATGTTCATGTGTCCTGCAGTTCACACGACAACGCGCAATTTGCTGCGTTCTTCATCGACCCACGAGCCAAGTGATCCACCGTTCAGGGTTGTCAAAAAAATGTCCGTTCACATTCGGAAACGGTTGCCAGACAAGGGGATTTTTTTTTTTTTTTTCGTTTCAAACAGAAACGCAAGAGGCT
>JASPKZ010006565.1:0-11494 GCA_030220185.1 Diploptera punctata | reverse complement strand
CCATTGGTGCACATTGTGAACTAGATTTGGTACTCACAATACCACTTTATTGCCTCTGATGCACATGTGAACGAGCATTTGGTACCCAATCACACTTTATTGCCTCTGATGCACATTGTGAACGAGATTTGGTACCACATGACACTTTATTGCCTCTTGACGCACATTGTGAACGAGCACTTCTACCCACATCATACTTTATTGCCTATGATGACACAAAGTGAACGTGCACTTGGTACCCACATCCACTTTATTTGCCTTCTATGCACATGCTGAAACGAGCCATTTGGTACCCACAACACACTTTATTGCCTCTGATGCATATTGTGTTACGAGCCTTTGCTACCCACATCACACTTTTATGCTCTGAATGCACTTGTGTACAGCATTTGGTACCCCCATCACACTTTATTGCCTTGATGCACATTGTGAACGAGCGTTTGGTACAGACATCACACTTTATTGCCTCTGATGCCACAAAGTGAAACGTGCACTGGTACCACATCACACTTTTTGCCTCTGATGCAGATTGTGAACGAGCATTTGGTACCCACATCAACAGTTTATTGCCTCAGATGCACATTGTGAACGAGCGTTGGAGCCCACATCACACGGTATTGCATCTGATGCACAAAGGAACTGCCACTTGGTACCCACATCACATTTTTGCTCTGATGCACATTGTGAACGAGTATTGGTACCCACAACACACTTTGTGCCTCTGATGTACATTGTGAACGAGCATTGGTACCAAACAAACCCAAACTTTATTGGCGCTGATGCAACAACAGTGAAACGTGCATGGTACCCACATCACACGTTTTTGCTCTGATGCACATTGTGAACGAGCATTTGGTACCCCACATCACACATTATTGACTCAGATGCACATTGTGAACGAGCATTGGTACCCAAATCACACTTTATGGCCTCTGATGCACATTGTGAAAGAGCATTGGTACCGCCAAAACAATTTATTGCCCAGATGCACATTGGGAACGAGCATTGGTACCCACATCACACTTTATTGACGCTGATTGAAATTGTGAACGAGCATGGTACACACATCACCTTTATTTCTCGAGCACATGTGACGAGCATTGTTCCCACATCCCACTTTATTGCTCTGTGCACAAAGAGAACGTGCAATGGTACCCACATCACAATTTTCCTCTGAGCACATGTGAACGATGCATTTGTTACCACACCACACCCTTTATTGCCTCAGATTACATTGTGAACGAGCATTTGGTACCCACATCACACTTATTGCCTCTGTGCACAAAGGAACGTGCACTTGTACCCACATCACATTTTTTGCCTCTGAGCACATGTGAACGAGCATTTGTACCCACATCACACTTTATGGCTTCAGATGACATTGTGAACGAGCATTGGTACCACATCACACTTTATTGCTCTGTGCACATTTGAACGAGCATTGGTACCCACATCACTGTTTATTGCCTCTGATGCACAAGGAACGTGCACTTGGTACCACATCACACTTTTTGCTTGCTGCACATGTGAACGAGCATTTGGTACACATCACACTTTGTGCCTCTGACGCACATTGTGAACGAGCATTTGGTACCACATCACACTTTTGCCTCTGATGCACATTGTGAACGGCATTTGTACCCACATCACACTTTATGCCTCTGATGCACATTGGCCGAGGATTTGGTTTCCACATCACACTTTATTGCCGGTGATGCACATGTGAACGAGCATTCTACCCCAATCATACTTATTGCCTATGATGCACAAAGTGAAAGGCATTGTACAAATCACACTTATTGCCTCTGATGCACATGTTAACGAGATTTGGTACACAACACACTTTATGCCTCTGTGAATTGTATACGAGCATTGGTACCCACATCAACTTTATTGCCCTGATGCACATGTGAACGGCGTTTGGTACGACATCACACTTATTGCTCTGATGAATGTGACCGAGCGTCTGGTACCCAAATCGCACTTTATTGCCTCTGATGCACATTGTGAACGAGATTGGTACCCACATCACAATTTATTGCCTCTGATGCACATTGTGAACAAGATTTGGTAACACCCTAACACTTTTTGCTTCTGATGCCCCTGGGAACGAGCATTGTACTAAATCACACTTTATTGCCTCTGATGCCATTGTGAACGAGCATTTGGTACACACATACATTTTATTGTCTATGTTGTACATGTGAACGACAATTTGGTACCCACATACACTTATGCTCTGATGCACCTTGTGAACAAGTATTTGGTACCACATTACACTTTATGATTTTGATGCACTTATGAACGAGATTTGGTACCCACAACACACTTTATTGCCTCTGATGCACATTGTGAACGAGCATTTGGTACCCACATCACATTTATTGCCTCTGTTTCACATTGTGAACAAGCCTTGTACCCACAACACCTTTATTGCTTGATGCACATTTGTGAACAGCATTTGGTACCCACATCCACTTTTTGCTCTGGCACATTGTGAACGAGCATAGAATGAATAAATAGATTTTTTTAGCTGGTGGAGTTAAGGGCCATTGGCCTTACTTCCACTCACCAGAACAGGATATGTACATATGAATACAAAAAAAATACAATATAGTCATATTAAACAGGACAAACATATGTTACACATTAATACAAAAAAATTACATAATAGTCAATAAACAGGACAAAGTTGTGACATATGATACAAAAAAAAGTTACAATAATAGTCATTGAACATTAATTATCTGTAGTTTGAATAATAATGATATAATGTCTAATAATAGAAGAAACTAAATACAATTAAATTAAAATAAATGCACAAAGAATAAAAAAGAATAACAGTCGAATCTACTATCATAAAAGAAGAGAAAAAAAATACAAAGAAAGTAATAAACTACAATGAATTAATCTACGCTTTTATAAGGCATTAGGTAAAATATTAACAAATCCTAAGCTCTTTTATTAATAATGCAAAACGCATTATTATTGTTAAAAGTATATTAGTGAGTTTTTCTGTTAGTGATTTTATTTCATTATTCTGAAGATGGTAAAGTTTGGCAGTCTCTGAGCTAGGGGGAAGTGAATTCCGTTTTTAGCAGAGAAACTGTAAAAGATTTCGCATAATAGGTAGTATGATGAGGAGGGAATAAAGGAACTGTGCTCAGGGGATCGGGTATCTAAGTTATGTGTATCAGAGAGTTTAGTGAAGCGGATGTGATAATAATAAGTAAAGATTGTGGTAAATGTTTCTAGAGAAGGCTAGGAATGGATGGTTCTACGCTCTGAAGACGAAAGCCATGACATTGCACTCCATGGAGGTGTAATGGATCAAATCTACGTATACACAAATAAAACGTATGCAGAATTGTGAAACACGTTGAAGTCTTTGGGTAAGAACAGTATTTAGCATTTGGTACCCACAACACCTTTATTGCCTCTGATGCACATTGTGAACGGCATTTGGGTACCCACATCACACTTTATTGCCTCTGATGCACATTGTGAACGAGCATTTGTACCCACAACACACTTATTGCCACTGATGGCCCATTGTGAACGAGCCATTTAGTACCCACATCACACTTTATTGCCTCTGATGCACATTGTATCCGAGCATTTGGTACCCACACGACACACTTTATTGCTCTGATGGCACATTGTGAACGAGCATTGTAGTTCACCCACACAACACTTTATTCCTCTGATGCACATTGTGAACAACATTTGGTAACCCACCTCACACTTTATTGGCCTCTGATGCATGAAACGAGCATTTGGTACTCACATCACCACTTTATTGCCTCTGATGCACATTGTGAAACAACATTTGGTATCACATCACACTTTATTGCCTGTGATGAAAATTGTGAACGAGCACTTTCTACCCACATCACACTTTATTGCCTCTGATGCACATTGTGAACTGAACATTTGGTACCCACATCACACTTTATTGCCTCTGATGCACATTGTGAACGAGCATTTGGTATCCACATCACACTTTATTGCCTCTGATGCACATTGAGAACGGGCATTTGGTATCCACATCACAGTTTATTACCTCTGATGCACATGTGAAGAGCGTTTGGTACCCACATCACACTTTATTGCCTCTGATGCACATGGTGAACAAGCATTTGGTATCCACATACCACATAGTGCAACGGAGCACATTTGGTACACACATCAATCAATTTATTGCCATTGGTGCACATTGTGAACGAGCGTTTGTTAAACCACATCACACTTTATTGTGAACTGAGCATTTGGTACTCCACAATACACTTTATTGCCTCTGATGCACATTGTGAACGAGCATTTGGTACCCACTTCACACTTTATTGCCTCTGATGCACATTGTGAACGAGCATTTGGTACCCACATCACACTTTATTGCCGCTGATGCACATTGTGAACGAGCACTTTCTACCCACATCATACTTTATTGCCTATGATGCACAAAGTGAACGTGCACTTGGTACACACATCACACTTTATTGCCTCTGATGCACATTGTGAACGAGCATTTGGTACCCACAACACACTTTATTGCCTCTGATGCACATTGTATACGAGCATTGGTACCCACATCACACTTTATTGCCTCTGATGCACATTGTGAACGAGCGTTTGGTACAGACATCACACTTTATTGCCTCTGATGCACATTGTGAACGAGCGTTGGTACCCCAAATCGCACATTTATTGCCTCTGATGCACATTGTGAACGAGCATTTGGTACCCACATCACAACTTTATTGCCTCTGAAGCACATTGTGAACAAGCATTTGGTAACCACCTAACACTTTATTGCTTCTGATGCACCTGGTGAACGAGCATTTCGTACTAACATCACACTTTATTGCCTCTGATGCACATTGTGAACGAGCATTTGGTACACACATCACATTTTATTGTCTATGTTGTACATTGTGAACGACAATTTGGTACCCACATCACACTTTATTGCCTCTGATGCACATTGTGAACCAGTATTTGGTACCCACATTACACTTTATTGATTCTGATGCACATTATGAACGAGCATTTGGTACCCACAACACACTTTATTGCCTCTGATGCACATTGTGAACGAGCATTTGGTACCCACATCACATTTTATTGCCTCTGATTCACATTGTGAACAAGCACTTGGTACCCACAACACACTTTATTGCCTCTGATGCACATTGTGAACGAGCATTTGGTACCCACATCACACTTTATTGCCTCTGATGCACATTGTGAACGAGCATTTAGAATAGAATAGAATAGATTTTTTTAGCCTGGTGGAGTTAAGGCCATGTGGCCTTCTCTTCCACTCACCAGAACAAGCATATGTTACATATGAATACAAAAAAAAATACAATAATAGTCATATAAAACAGGACAAACATATGTTACACATGAATACAAAAAAATTACAATAATAGTCATATTAAACAGGACAAACATGTTACATATGAATACAAAAAAAAGTTACAATAATAGTCATTGAACAATTAATTATCTGTCATATTGAATAATAATGATATTAATGTCTAATAATAGAATGAAACTAAATACAATTAAAATTAAATTAATGACACAATGAATAAAAAAGGAATAACAGCTCGAATCTACTATGCATAAAAAGAAGAGAAAAAAAATAACAAAGAAAGTAATAAACTACAATGAATTAATCTACGCTTTTTATACAAGGCATTAGGTAAATATATTAACAAATCCTAAGTCTATTTTTATTAAATAATGCAAAAACGCATTATTAATTGTTTAAAAGTAGTATTAGTGAGTTGTTTCTGTTAGTGATTTTATTTTCAATTTATTTCTGAAAGATGGTAAAGTTTGGCAGTCTCTGACATAGGGTGGAAGTGAATTCCATGTTCTAGCAAGAGAAACTGTAAAAGATTTCGAATAATAGGTAGTATGATGAGGAGGGATATAAAGGACACTGTGCTCAAGGGATCGGGTATCTAAGTTATGTGTATCAGAGAGTTTAGTGAAGCGGATGTGATAAATAATAAGGTAAAGATGTGTGTAATATGTTATAGAGAAGGCATAGGGAATGGATGGTTCTACGATCTTGAAGACGAAGCCATGACAATTGTTCCAGGGATGGTGTAATGTGATCAAATCTACGTATACCACAAATAAAACGTATGCAAGAATTGTGAACACGTTGAAGTCTTTGGGTAAGAACAGTATTTAGCATTTGGTACCCACAACACACTTTATTGCCTCTGATGCACATTGTGAACGAGCATTTGGTACCCACATCACACTTTATTGCCTCTGATGCACATTGTGAACGAGCATTTGGTACCCACAACACACTTTATTGCCACTGATGCACATTGTGAACGAGCATTTGGTACCCACATCACACTTTATTGCCTCTGATGCACATTGTATACGAGCATTTGGTACCCACAACACACTTTATTGCCTCTGATGCACATTGTGAACGAGCATTTGGTACCCACAACACACTTTATTGCCTCTGATGCACATTGTGAACAAGCATTTGGTAACCACCTCACACTTTATTGCCTCTGATGCATGAACGAGCATTTGGTACTCACATCACACTTTATTGCCTCTGATGCACATTGTGAACGAACATTTGGTAATCACATCACACTTTATTGCCTGTGATGAAAATTGTGAACGAGCACTTTCTACCCACATCACACTTTATTGCCTCTGATGCACATTGTGACTGAACATTTGGTACCCACATCACACTTTATTGCCTCTGATGCACATTGTGAACGAGCATTTGGTATCCACATCACACTTTATTGCCTCTGATGCACATTGTGAACGGGCATTTGGTATCCACATCACAGTTTATTACCTCTGATGCACATTGTGAAGAGCGTTTGGTACCCACATCACACTTTATTGCCTCTGATGCACATTGTGAACAAGCATTTGGTATCCACATCACACATAGTGAACGAGCATTTGGTACACACATCACAATTTATTGCCATTGGTGCACATTGTGAACGAGCGTTTGTTAACCACATCACACTTTATTGTGAACTAGCATTTGGTACTCACAATACACTTTATTGCCTCTGATGCACATTGTGAACGAGCATTTGGTACCCACTTCACACTTTATTGCCTCTGATGCACATTGTGAACGAGCATTTGGCACCCACATGACACTTTATTCCCTCTGATGCACATTGTGAACGAGCATTTGGTACCCACATCACACTTTATTGCCTCTGATGCACATTGTGAACAAGCATTTGGTAAACACCTCACACTTTATTGTCTCTGATGCACCTGGTGAACGAGCATTTCGTACTCACATCACACTTTGTTGCCTCTGATGCACATTGTGAACGAGCATTTGGTACACACATCACATTTTATTGTCTATGTTGTACATTGTGAACGACAATTTGGTACCCACATCACACTTTATTGCCTCTGATGCACATTGTGAACCAGTATTTGGTACCCACATTACACTTTATTGATTCTGATGCACATTATGAACGAGCATTTGGTACCCACAACACACTTTATTGCCTCTGATGCACATTGTGAACGAACATTTGGTACACACATCACACTTTATTGCCTCTGATGAAAATTGTGAACGAGCACTTTCTACCCACATCACACTTTATTGCCTCTGATGCACATTGTGACTGAACATTTGGTACCCACATCACACTTTATTGCCTCTGATGCACATTGTGAACGAGCATTTGGTATCCACATCACACTTTATTGCCTCTGATGCACATTGTGAAGAGCGTTTGTTACCCACATCACACTTTATTGCCTCTGATGCACATTGTGAACAAGTATTTGGTATCCACATCACAAATAGTGAACGAGCATTTGGTACACACATCACAATTTATTGCCATTGGTGCACATTGTGAACGAGCGTTTGTTACCCACATCACACTTTATTGCCTCTGATGCATATTGTGAACTAGCATTTGGTACTCACAATACACTTTATTGCCTCTGATGCACATTGTGAACGAGCATTTGGTACCCACTTCACACTTTATTGCCTCTGATGCACATTGTGAACGAGCATTTGGTACCCACATGACACTTTATTGCCTCTTGACGCACATTGTGAACGAGCACTTTCTACCCACATCATACTTTATTGCCTATGATGCACAAAGTGAACGTGCACTTGGTACCCACATCACACTTTATTGCCTCTGATGCACATTGTGAACGAGCATTTGGTACCCACAACACACTTTATTGCCTCTGATGCACATTGTGTACGAGCATTTGGTACCCACATCACACTTTATTGCCTCTGATGCACATTGTGAACGAGCGTTTGGTACAGACATCACACTTTATTGCCTCTGATGCACATTGTGAACGAGCGTTTGGTACCCAAATCGCACTTTATTGCCTCTGATGCACATTGTGAACGAGCATTTGATACCCACATCACACTTTATTGCCTCTGATGCACATTGTGAACAAGCATTTGATAACCACCTAACACTTTATTGCCTCTGATGCACCTGGTGAACGAGCATTTCGTACTAACATCACACTTTATTGCCTCTGATGCACATTGTGAACGAGCATTTGGTACACACATCACATTTTATTGTCTATGTTGTACATTGTGAACGACAATTTGGTACCCACACCACACTTTATTGCCTCTGATGCACATTGTGAACGAGCATTTGGTACCCACATCACACTTTATTGCCTCTGATGCACATTGTGAACGAGCATTTGGTACCCACAACACACTTTATTGCCTCTGATGCACATTGTGAACGAGCATTTGGTACCCACATCACACTTTATTGCCTCTGATGCACATTGTGAACAAGCATTTGGTACCCACAACACACTTTATTGCCTCTGATGCACATTGTGAACGGGCATTTGGTACCCACATCACACTTTATTGCCGCTGATGCACATTGTGAACGTGCATTTGGTACACACATCACACTTTATTGCCTCTGATGCACATTGTGAACGAGCATTTGGTACCCACATCACACTTTATTGCCTCAGATGCACATTGTGAACGAGCATTTGGTACCCACAACACACTTTATTGCCTCTGATGCACATTGTGAACGAGCATTTGGTACCCACAACACCACTTTGTTGCCTCTGATGCACATTGTGAACGAGCATTTGGTACCCACATCACACTTTATTGCCGCTGATGCACATTGTGAACGAGCCCTTTGTACCCACATCACACTTTATTGCCTCTGATGCACAAAGTGAACGTGCACTTGGTACCCACATCACACTTTATTGCCTCTGATGCACATTGTGAACGAGCATTTGGTACCCACAACACACTTTATTGCCTCTGATGCACATTGTGAACGAGCATTTGGTACCCACATCACACTTTATTGCCTCTGATGCACAAAGTGAACGTGCACTTGGTACCCACATCACACTTTTATTGCCTCTGATGCACATTGTGAACGAGCATTTGGTACCCACAACACACTTTATTGCCTCTGATGCACATTGTGAACGAGCATTTGGTACCCACAACACACTTTATTGCCTCTGATGCACATTGTGAACGAGCATTTGGTACCCACATCACACTTTATTGCCGCTGATGCACATTGTGAACGAGCATTTGGTACCCACATCACACTTTATTGCCTCTGATGCACATTGTGAACGAGCATTTGGTACCCACATCACACTTTATTGCCTCTGATGCACATTGTGAACGAGCATTTGGTACCCACATCACACTTTATTGCCGCTGATGCACATTGTGAACGAGCATTTGGTACCCACATCACACATTTATTGCCTCAGATGCACATTGTGAACGAGCATTTGGTACCCACATCACACTTTATTGCCTCTGATGCACAAAGTGAACGTGCACTTTGGTACCACAATCACACTTTTTTGCCTCTGATGCACATTGTGAACGAGCATTTGGTACCCACAATCACACTTATTGCCTCTGATGCACATTGTGAACGAGCATTGGTACCCCACATCACACTTTATTGCCTGCTGATGCACATTGTGAACGAGCATTTGGTACCCACAATCACACTTTATTGCCTCTGATGCACATTGTGAACGAGCATTTGGTACCCACATCACACTTTATTGCCTCTGATGCACATGTGAACGAGCATTTGGTACCCAAATCACACTTTATTGCCGTCTGATGCACATTGTGAACGAGCATTTGGTACCCACAACACACTTTATTGCCTCTGATGCACATTGTGAACGAGCATTTGGTACCACACTTCACACTTTATTGCCTCTGATGCCACAATAGTGAACGTGCACTTGGTACCCACAATCACACTTATTGCCTCTGATGCACATTGTGAACGAGCATTTGGTACCCCAAAACACACTTCGTTGCCTCTGATGCACATGTGTGAACGAGCATTTGGTACCCACAACACACTTTATTGCCTGTGATGCACAATAGTGAAACGTGCACTTTGGTACCCACATCCCACTTAATTGCCTCTGATGCACATTGTGAACAAGCATTTGGTACCCACAACACAATTTATTGCCTCAGATGCACATTGTGAACGAGCATTTGGTACCCACATCACACTTTATTGACGCTGATGCACATTGTGAACGAGCATTTGGTACACACATCACACTTTATTGCCTCAGATGCACATTGTGAACGAGCATTTGGTACCCACATCACAGTTTATTGCCTCTGATGCACAAAGTGAACGTGCACATGGTACCCACATCACACTTTTTTCCCTCTGATGCACATTGTGAACGAGCATTTGGTACACACAACACCCTTTATTGCCTCAGATGCACATTGTGAACGTGCATTTGGTACCCACCATCACATTTATTGCCTCTGATGCACATTGTGAACGTGCATTTGGTACCCACATCACACTTTTTTGCCTCTGATGCACATTGTGAACGAGCAATTAGGTACCCACATCACACTTTTATTGCCTCAGATGCACATTGTTGAACGAGGCATTTGTGTACCACACATCACACTTTTTTGCCTCTTGATGCACATTGTGAACGAGCATTTGTGGGGGTACCCACATCACACTTATTGCCCACTGATGCCACCAAAGTGAACGTGCACTTGGTAACCCACATCACACTTTTTTGCCTCTGATGCACAGTGCGAACGAGCCTTTGGTACCAACCAACACACTTTATTGCCTCTGAGTGCACATTGTGAGCGAGCATTGAGTACACGCATCACACTTTATGGCCTCTGACGCACATTGTGAACGAGCATTTTGGTACCCACAATAACACTTTATTGCCTCTGATGCACATTGTGAACGAGCATTTGGTACCCACCTAACACTTATGCTATGAGGCACCGGTGAACGCGATTTCGTACGAACATCCAATTTTATGCCTCTGATGCAAGTGTGAACGAGCATTGGTACACACATCACCACTTTATTGCTCTGATGCACATTGTGAAACGAGCATTTTGGTACCC
>JASPKZ010006562.1:0-32181 GCA_030220185.1 Diploptera punctata | reverse complement strand
TCTGGCAAATCTAGTACAAACATTTATTCTTCTATATAGTGTACAGGCTCATATAGGCCCTAGTTTATATTATATATATTATATATATATATATATTCTCTTATTATTACGAGATGGCCATTGGTAGCTTCTATGTATAGGTTATATATATATATCTATATGATATATACTATATTATTGGCTATATGTACATAGATATAAAAGCCGCTATATAAATTGGCCCTCTAAACTTTTTGTTCGGAGAGTATAGTCCTCGGGTCGACAGAGGACTCTAAAAGAAATGATGAGTAGGCTTACCAGACGCTTGACGCTTGTTCAGTGGTTAAAGGCGGCCGTCACGCATGGCTGGTATTAAGTGCCGATTGTCTAAGAATTTGGACAGTATTAAACTTGCCCACTATCCCAGGACCCACTCTACTTTATGCAATTACAGAAGAGCATGTTAATGAACACAATAGAATTGCATTGTTCTGCTGAATGAATAGGGTGTATCAACCTCAAAACGTAGACTCCGAAACAATCTCAGATATTAAAGGGACTATAAATAAGATTTTGAAAGGCTTAATAGGTCTCCTTTATTTAAATTAAATGATATTTATGTTATGCTATGTTTGGCCCTATTACTACTTGCAAATCTAAGTTAGGGTAGATTTATTATTTGATTAATTTTTCAATTTTCGACGACCTAATATTGGGCACGGTACTTTTTTATTGTTTCTAAATATTATTTTAACATGAGTTAGAGAAGATATGTTTATAGTAATTTTCATTTTAGAAATAAAAATAAACGAATGAAACTTAACTAATTTGAAACGGAAAGTAATGTAATTCTAGACCACACTAGTAGAAATACGCATAAAGAGAGCTCAATACTTACAAGATGGAAATGACTGATAGACTGTAAAAGGAAGATGGCAATCAGCCTATATCTGGGTGATTAATTGTTATATTAACTGTCCAATTAAAAGTGATTTAGAATTAATAAAAGGGACGGCCGGCGGTGTTTCATCTGTGCTAAAGCAAACCTTGTAAGGAAAGCCTGGAGTTGTTTATGGCAATCTGCGCATTGCGTCACTTCTAGGGAAATATCATCATCTTAGCAATTCAATTCGACATCCACATTTTTCTAATGTTATTCAGGGTGGCTGGTATTTTACAGAAAAACTTCCTTGTTTTTTATATAATTAGTCGCTAACCATATAGGAATAACATTAAGTAAGTTTATACGGGTTGTAAGAGCCTAGTGACGTTGCAACAAAAACCTCTTCTACCTCACTATCTCGTGGTACAACCCGTTTAAACAAACGAGGCTCTGAGGGACCGAGTTAGGGCGATATAAACCGTTCCACCGGTATATAACTAAGTATCATATAATGGCCAAAAACTCTTCTTTGTTAGGATTACTAGTCCAAGTTAATTTAGTTACCTTATTTAACCATAGATGTCATGCGGTCAACAAATAACGACTCAATGAGACATCTAGCAGACAACTAACGGTGATGAGTATCGGTACATTTTGCTTAGAGGGTCTTTTTTATTAAAGCTTAAGGGATCTTTCACGAGCACTGAAAATCTTGGACTCGGGGTCACGGCTTAAAGTTCCCTCCCGGAGGATCGTCGATCCTTGTGTTGATACATCCATAGAAAAATCCATCGACTCGTCCGCGACCCTCGGGACCAGAGGGCAAGGGAGCATAACCACTTGTCCACTGCGGCCGTCTGTGTGCTGAGTAATGCGGTTGTACCTAATATATGTCCGGAGCCTATGAAAGGTAGCAGCTTTACGACTGGACAGTAACACCGGGACAAAAGGAATCTCAACTTTACTTGCAAGTCTCAACATGAAGAAAATGATGTTCTATTGAGGTCGAAATAGGTCAACAAATAAACTAAATCGTGAATGGACTATCAATGATGGTGGTTGATGATGACGATGATGAGTATTGTTTATACAAAAATATGTCTTTGAAAATTAATAAAAAATATAAAACAGGCAGCTTTTATTGAGTAAGTTATTAAAGGTACCGATGATCCCTCAACAGACCCGGAGGCCTTGGGGTGTGGGGGTTAAGCTCCCCTTTTTCTAGACAATCTGCACTTTTATTCAGCCCGGGTTGTCAGCCCTGCGTTACGAACGGCCGCCTTACCCCAGAACAACGTCTGGTACTCATTTCAGTTTAGAGGCTAGTCGACCCCAGCGGCCATATGCCGCCAGAGGGTTTGGGTAGTTTAAAAATCCTGACCCAACGGGACTTGAACCCTCGACCCTCCGGCTTGGTAGCTCAGTGCCTTAACCACTACGCTAACGGCGTTCCCCTATTGATCAGTTAATTACATGTATCAATTTAGTCCCTGTCGCCGAGGTGTGCTCCATTCCAGTTGCCGAATTCAATTCCCGGCGATGTCTTATGCTTTCTGTGCCTGTATTCTACTGTGGCAACTTATGTAGGCCTACTGCTAACCCCAGACCTGCAGGCGCAGTACTGCCAATGTAGATTCAATTTCCTCCAATAGGCGACCTCGTCCAGGATATTGGCTTGTAAGTTATATAGCGGATGTAAGTCCTATAAGCACGGAGAAATAAACCGGCTTAAACAATCTTTACAAAGTGTAAAAAAATATTTTAATGGTAATTTTTCATGGATGAAATTCCTACCTGGTAGATCAAAAACTTTTAGGTCTTATAGGAATTGAAACTCTAAAAAATTTATGGAATATTCATATTTTGGTTTTACAGATATACACAAACAAGCATCAATATCGGGCAAAATTCTAGTAAATATATGGTATCCAGACTTACTCCCTAAATTGACGACGTAATGGTCATCAATGCGATTAGAAGAAATAAGGACTATATAGATTAGATTTAATATAACACGGTTTTTTAGAAATAAATAGGAATATAATGACACTAGTGCATACAGCTACTTATATGTAGCTTCAAAAAGCATATAATTTAATTAAAACGAAGTATAGAAACCATCGCCGCAGTAGAATTTTCTAAAAAGTAGACATATCGAATGTGTCAAACAACACAAACTACAGTTTGGTAGGCAAACATTTTTGGCTACTTTAAATTCACATGGACCTCTAATTTTAGATGATAAACAAAACCAACAACTCAATTGTATTAATAAACTGTTAGTATACGCTGATGATGTAGTAGGCGATAGGGAGGTGATTGCTTAAGGGCCAACACGCAGACTCTATTTAGTAACACTAAGAAATTGGGGCTGGAGTAAACATCAATGAAACTAAATAGGGGCCTATATGGTCACACATACAAATACATTACGTATATAGGTCTAATGGAAATAGAGAGTAATGGACAAATGAGGAAAATTTTGAATAAGTGGCTGAATTAAAAATAAGGCTACCTTGAACAAAATTAAAACATAAATGAAGCGCTCATAGAAATTAAACATAGACTTAATTCTGGAAATGCATGCTATTAGGCCCTATTGCATTACAGTAGGCCTAGACTATTCTTGTCGTCCAAACTTCTCTACAAAAAGTTAAACTGAAAATATAGTCCGATAAAAATGTAATTCGCCCATTTGTATTATACGGATGCGAAACATGGACTCTAAACTATACCTAAGGGAAGTGAAAAGATTAATGAGTATTGATGAAAATAAAGTTCTTAGGAAAAATTTGAACACAAAACAGAGATAAACATCCAAGCGAATGGAAAGACTGCATAATGGCAAGAGCTACATGATCTTTAGTAAACCAGATATAATGCTTTAAGTCTCATACACTGCGGCAAGTCATGTGGCATGAAATGGGAATAAAAGACGATAATAAACATCTTGTAGGAAAACCAGAGAGAAAGCGCCCAGTAGCTAGACCAACGAATGAGGTGAAAGAATGACATTAACCTCTAATGTGAGCAAGGTGATTGGAAAAACATTGTCTGAGGATAAGGGTATATGGAGAGTTAATGTTCCGAAAAGGTTCGATAGTGCTAGCAACTTAGTTAATTTATATGTAATATGAAAATACCATCTACTGTGAATTATTTTAAAATTGCAAATACATTTAATTATTATTTTTATTCATTTCTTATTACTTAGAGGTGGTTCTACACATAACGTAGAACTTGAACTCTTTAGAATATGTTAGTAATTTAAATGTTTTAAGTTTTTCCGAATAATATTATAAATGATACTTAGTAATCAAATAGCCCTCCATGGTATCTTTACCTTGTCGTGGTGGAGTGGCTTGCGTGCTTAAATGATCCATAAGAGCTATGCCGGCGGTAGCATTGCTGCCGATAGGGTTACCCACGCCGGACTGGTCGAAGGTGATAAGTCAGACGAAAAAGTACCTTGGTCGAAAGAGTGACGATCTTTCACCGTAAAAATACAACTGTCAAGGGAATATGAGGACATGGGTTCAACTGGGGTAAAATTTTCCGGAGGTCAAATAGTCCCCCATTCGGTTCTCCGGGGGCGGGGACTACTTCAGGGAACCCATGCCAAAGGCTCAAACACAGGGACATGTTCCTAGGGACATGGAATTTTAGGGCTTTATACAATAGTGGACCACTAGAGATATTAACGCGGGAATTAGATAAATCGCCCTTGGATATAGTCGCTTTACTGGAAGTTAGGTGGCCAGGAGAAGGCAGAGATTTGGGAAAAAAAGAAGCTCGTTCCAGATCAATGGAAAGAATCAATTATCGTTCCAATTATTAAGAAAGGCGATAAACTGATTGCAACAACTACAGGGGTATCTGATTACTTTCAACTTCGTACAAATTCTAGCAAATATATTAGTAAGCAGACTTATTCCCTATATTGATGACATTCTAGGAGATCATTAATGTGAATTTGAGAAGAAACAGGGTCTACAACAGATTTTTAGTATAAGACAGATTTTAGAAAAGAAATGGGAATATAATGGCACTGTACATCAACTATATGTAGACTTCAAAAAAAGCATACGATTCGATTAAGAGGGAGAAGTTATATAGTATCCTGCTGGAGTTCGGAAATTCCTAAAAAGTTAGTTAGACTATAGAATGTGTCTAAAGTGGCACAAATAGTAGGGTGCGTGTAGGCAAACAGTTTTCGGACAGAATGGGTTGAAGCAGGAGATGCACTATCTCTTCTACTATTTAATTTGTACTAGAGCATGCCATTAAATCTTTAGAGAATGAGGAAGGCTCACACCTCAATGGTATTAATAAGCTGTTAGTTTATGCTGATGAGTGTAGTAATTACTACTGGGCCGATAGCAAGGAGATACTAAAGGACAACACGCACACACTATTGAGTAACACTAAGAAATTAGGACTGGAAGTAAATATCAATAAAATTAAATATATGGTCACACATAGAAATACGAGTACATTATATAATGGAATTGGGACAGCTATGACAAATGAAGGAAATTTTGAGGAAGTGGCTGAATTCAAGTACCTAGGAACAATAATCACAAATAGGAATGAGATGCACTAAGAAATTAAACATAGGCTCATTTCTGGAAATACGTGCTATTATGCATTGCAGAGTCTCTTGATGTCCCAACTCCTTTCAGAAAAACGTTAAACTGAAAATATATAAAACTATTATTCTACCAGTTATATAATATATGGGTGCGAAACATGGACTCTTACTTTAAGGGAGGGAAAGGAGATTAGACAAGTATTTGAGAATAAAGTAGGCCTTAGGAACATTTTTGAACGAAAAGAGAGATGAACAGACAGGTGAAATGGAGAAGACTACATAACAATGAACTACATGGTCTTTATAGGAAGCCAGATATAATAAGAACAGTTAAGTCTCGTAGACTGCGATGGGCAGAGGACATGTTGCACGTATGGGAAATGAAAGACGTGCATGGAAGCTTCTTGTAGGAAAGCCAGAGGGAGAACGCCAAGTTGGTAGAGCAAGAATGAGGTGGGAGAATAATATTAACTATGATTTGAGGGAAGTAGATTATACAGGGGAATGATTGGAAAGCATTAGCTCAGGAATGGATTATGGAGAGGTTATATCCGCGCGGCCATGAAGCTACGGGTTCGATTATGCCAGTGAGTAAAAAAGTAAGTAATCAAATAGACCTTGATAATGAAATTCCAACCCAATATTGATTAATCTAAATATTTTACACAAATTGTATAAATTATTCTTGTAAGCCCTCTTTTTTTCTCTCAACCTCCCACTACATTGAACCATAGTTATTTCTTTACACTTGTTTTCTGACAGATGTTTTCTGACAGATGTCAGAGTTCCGCCTCATAGTGACATCTAGGAAACCAAGGTAGTGATACTAGAATGTGAAATTTCGTTAATTTTGTTTATATGACTTTTTATTCAGGCTTAAGGATCTTTTGCGAGCCTGGAAATCTTCAGACTCGGGACCCACGGCTTAAAGTCTCTCTCGGAGGATTTGCTCCTTGGATTTTTTCCATCCTAAAAAAATTAATTCACTAATTTATTCTCTCTTTGGGGCACGCCATAGCGTAATTGGTTAAGGCAGTAGGCTATAAGTCGGAGGATAGGAGTTTGGAGTCCCAGTGGGATCAGGATTTTTATAGTGGTCCAAACCTTTTGTGACGACATGTCTTTGGAGTCGACTCAGCCTCTAAAGAAATGAATAAAGACGGCTGTAACGCAGGGATGACAACCCGGCTGACATCTCATGCCGATTATATACAAAGGTGGGAGCCTTAACCTCCTTGTACCCCAAGGGCCCCCTAAGTTCTGTCATGGGTTCATTTTTTTATTATTTTGTTAATGGACTTCATGTCTTGGAACCTCGGCTGGGTATGCTTTCCAACACAGATCAGACAATTCTCTTAATCTAACTTATATCCTAGATTAATTTTCTTAAGCTCATATGCAGATGTGAGGCAATTCATATTTTTATAAATTGACTTATATGTAAATTATCTAAAGTTATGTTCTATTTAATTTTTAAACACTATAGGCCTACATCTGCATGTAAATTTGAGAATTTGATTGCCACTTTCATTCGTTATGACTGAGTGGATGGACGATCCAGAGGTTACGCATTTTACGCTTTTAAATAGGCCCTGTCAATAAATGTTCCATCAACAGAGTTTAACCAATTTCAATAATCCCCTTTAATCCATAAATTTAGAACAAGTGTTCAAAATGTCCACGTCTTATAAAAATAACAAGCTTATGTATTATCGTTTTACTACGTTATGAAAACCTAGGGTGATTTGGACTGGAATCGCTGTGAAGGGATCTACAAGGCTAAGGGAGATAAGCCTAACGGGAAATCAACTAGTCTAGCAGTTAAGATGGCATCCCCATCACCAAACTCGGGTCCTGTATGGCTAATATCCAGCACGTCTTAAAAACATTTTATTAAACCAACTGAAACAAAGAGCCGGATGGATCCAAAGAAAACGACTGATAATCTTACACATGGTTTTAATTCTCAGGAAAAACACACAAAATTAAAAATCTTTAATACTAACGCTAAATCTGCACTGTCATAGGCTTATGAAACTTCGAAAACAAGCAAATTATAAAAATAAATTGGGAGCATTTATAAATAGATGTCTAAACAAAATATTAAGAATAAAATGGCCAAGAAACAATATCAAATAAAAACATATGGGAAAAAAACTGACCAGAAAGAAATTCATCATCATCATCATCATAAAAAACAAGGATTAGGCCTAATGGCCTATTACGATCTCATAATAGGTCGAATTGGTCCTTCCATCTCTTCAATGGTCTTCCCAACAATCTTCTCCCTTTTGGTTTATAATTATACATTCTTGTTGTTATGTTGTTATTCGTTATTCATTCATTCTTAATATGGTGCTGAAGGTAAGCATTTTGGTAGTATTTTATTCTTTCACAAAGATTAAATATATTAAGCCCTGTTCTTATATCCTCGTTTTTCTTTTTATCGGCCTTTGGTATCCTGTTATTGCTCTCAACATCTTCATTTCAGCAGCCTCTACTTGTTTACTATCTGCCTTTATTAATGTGCAGGTTTCACATCCATAGATAAGAGATGGAACTTCCAATACTTTGTAAAATTTTAAAATAGTTTCTTTTCTAGTTTTATTCAATAAAGTACGTTTAATTTTGCCACATAGATAATTGAATCGTTGTATAGAAATAAATTAAAACAGAAATAAAAAAGTGAAAATGGAACTGGATAGGGCATGCATTAAGAAAATCCCGTGATTCGGTTGAAAGAATTGGGCTGGAACCCCCAAGGACACAGGAGAAGAGACAGACCGAAACAGAAATGGAAGAGAACCATCCTTCAACAAATTACAAAGGAGGAGAAGACTTAGAGAAGTGAAGAAGATGGTTAAGAATAGGGACCGTTGGCGACGCTTTGTGGATGCCCTATGGCTCCTAATAGGTGATAAAGGAGTGATGAACTTATGAATATAGGCTACTAAAAAATCTTATTAAGTTTACATTTCTGGACCTACGTTTATATAATTTTATTGTTGACTTCTCTATACAGGTCAGTGAGAAATACACTTATATAATAATATTGTGTATTTTTGAAACACAGTGTACGCACGTTTTTCAACGTCAAAAAGCTATTGAAATAAGAAAAGAAAGGCGGAAGACTGATTTTAAATGCTGTTGCAGACACATAAACTGAAAATATTTCACCTTGTTGAGGATTTAAGACAATGTAGTTCAAAGTGTTTCCCACGGGCCTGACAATGGTGTACCCCCCACGTGCCCATGTGACCGCAAGGTGACAGGGTTTGTTTTTCTATTGAGGGTTGTAAATACCTCAACACGGGGATTGTTTACCTTAGAGTAAGTCGTCAAGGTGACACAAAGACTAGGAAATGTGACACTGGTCAACTTGGAATTCAACAACTTTGTGTAAACACACTTCAAAAGTTTAGTAACAGGTGAAAACCAAGAGAAAATGTGAACTTCAAACATAAATAAACAGGCTTTCCAAAGTTTTAAAATAATTTGAACATATGATAACTTATGAAATTAAATAAATTACCGGTAATAAAATATTAAACTCAAATGCTTTTTACATAGACCTAAGTTTCAATCCTTATAGATTTAGAAGTAACCAGTAGAAACTAAAAGTTCTGACATTCTATGCTAAACCCATATTAACACATTAAATTCATTTTAAAAATAAAAAAAAAATCAAGGTAGGCCTACCATACATTCAATATAAAAACAAAATATATCATTATTATTATTATATTATTATTATTATTATTATTATTATTATTTAACGTACTTTGTGCGAAATCAGACGTAATAATAACAGTTAAGTCTTGACGAATGTTACGGGCTGCTTACATAGCACGAATGAGGATTAAAATAGGGCCTTGAAAACTTATTAAGTTATAAGAAAATCAAAGAGGAGGAGCCCAGTAGGTAAACCAAGAATGAGATCCCAGAATATCAATCCTGATTTCAGTGAGGTGAATTATAGACTGCAGGGAATGATTAGAAAACATAGTTCACGATATGGATGTATGGAGAGCATATGTCCGCGCGCCCTTGAATATATACGTTCGATGGAGCCAATGAGTTAATTATATTATTATTATCATTATTAGTATTATCATTACTATTATCATTATTAGTATTATCATTATTATTATTATTATTATTATTATTATTATTATTATTATTATTATTATTATTATTATAGAATGAAGTAAGCCTACTTGATATATAATAAAAATAGTTAAACATCGTAGACTGTGATGGGCAGGATATATTGCACGAATAGGAAATGAAAAAGAGGTATGGAAACTTCTTGTAGGTAAACCAGGGGTGAAGCGCCCAGTTGGGCGATGGGCAGGACATGTGGCACAAGTGGGGAATGAAAGGCATGGAAACCTCTTGTAGGAAAAGTAGAGGGAAAGCGGCCAGTTGATAGGCCAATAATGAGGCGGGAGAATAACATAAACCATGGTTTGAGGGAAATAGATAATGCAGGAGATGTTTTGGAAAACATTAGCTAAGGTTAGCGATATATGGAGAGCTTATGTCCGCGCGACCATGAACCTACATGTTCGTTAGTGCCAATGAGTTAGTTTATAGAATCATTAAAAGCAGAGTTCTAATGGATTAAAAGTAGCCTAATAGGAAACAAAATCGCGTAAGACTAAAGTTAGATGTAAAAATATAATTTTGTACAAATCAATTTTAAAATGTAGTAACTTTTTTTTTAGATTGTTGTAAAGAAAAGGCGAGACGGAAGACGGATGGAATAGAGAAAGTAGTACAATATTCTCACGGTGCGACAATGCACCCACACAATAAAACAAATGAATAGAGAAGGTCAACGGGGTAGAGTAGTATGGACCATTCACAATAGTTATCACACTTTACAAACACCCACAATTCCTTTCCCACACTAAAATTCCATATTCACCATACTTCGGCACTTTGGTGAGACCATCGGAAATACCTGCGTTCAATAATGAATCACTTTACATAAAGTAATGTACCGCGCTGTAGAATGTGGGCGCAAACATTCAAATAAACTACATTTTACATTTGAATGGAATCAATTGACGTCATTATAAATAATTAACATATTTTTATAGACACCTCAGCCTAACTTTCGTCTTTATATGGCCTAGGCCTATTGTAAAGGTGTTACATAAGTCTAAGCCAGGAATTAACATCGTAAAAAATAAAATATATAAATATGAATTTAAATATAAGACCACTGCCGTGAAACATAGCCTTCTCTTTTAAATCTTTTTTTTTTTCAAATGCCCCAGGTTTGACTTTCGACATTCCTGGTTTCTCTCCTGGCATGGCGTACTTGTAACCCACTTCTGAGGTTGGGGCGCCTGGAAGGCGGGGTTACGTTGCCCCGATGATATGATGGGTGATGATGATGATAATGGTGCGCCAGGAGAGTCCCTAAACCTATGCTTAACCTAAGATGAATATGATGATGATTGCGATGGCCATATGATTTCGGGGACCATTTGGGCCTTAAAGTTTTCCTGACATTTGTCTTACAGGTGAGTAAAAACCCCGATAAAAACCTCACCCAGAAAAACTGTCCTGACCAGGGATTGAACCCGGGCCCGCTGCGAGACAAGGCAGCACGCTACCCCGAGACCACAGCGGTGGACTCTTTTAAATCTTAAATTGGCAAAACACAAATTTCTTCTGTTAGTTATTTGAAAGAGCCGAACCGCAGTGAAAACGGAATCTTGTGTAACTGTTATTATTTGGCATATAGCATAATCAGACACATATTGAAGTGGTTTCTTTTTTTATCGTTTTCTTCTGATATATTTAAAATATTAAATTAATTGAACCAACTGATGTATCCAACATTACGAATTTAAGGGTTAACTGTGTATAACATTACAACTAATAATAACTTAAATAATCCAATGTTATCAATAAACGGAACGAAGGATATTAGAACTGTTAGCTTAGCCTATATTAATTTAGCAGATTTCTAACTCTAACGCTTTTATACTTTGTTATTCTAATAAAACGATAATGATGATGTTGATTATTATTAATATTATTATTGTTATTATTATTATTATTATTATTAATTATATGTCATTAATAATATCTTCCAAAATAACAATATCACTCAGCTTGTGTCCATCCTGACTGATGATTTCCGAATTCTTAATAATATTACCTTGTATTATACCAATGTTCTTTTATGATACAGCCTACAGGTCAACACGGAAAGTTTCACTGTTAGATTTACACTTGTAAGTTATCAATTATAATCATATCATGCCAAATTTACTAAAAAATTAAGGGGGGGGGAACATCAGCGCATATTAGTGTTGCTCCTTAGCACCGATTACATCAAAATAACTACAGTTTTCATCAATAACATGTAGGCTATATATAGGCTATGTGTGTATACCCAGAGGGAAAACACCCAGTTGGTAGACCAAGAATGAGGTGGGAGAATAACATTAAGTATGATTTGAGGGGAGTAGATTATACAGGGAATCATTGGAAAACATTAGCTCAAGATACGGAGGTATGGAGAACTTGTGTCCGCGCGACCATGATAGTACCAGTGAGTTAGTTAGTTAGTGTAGCCTATACACATAGCTATATATATAGGCCTATATATATATATATATATATATATATATATATATATATATATATATAAAGTTAGTCTGCTCTATCGGCAAAAGTATCAAAACAATCTATTGACCTTAAAATTAATATAATTAATTGATTAATAGAATTAGGTTTATCTTCAGTCTACATTAATAAATTAGCTCTTAGCATAGGATTCGTTTAAGAATTGTTAGAGAAAAATATTGCAGAAAATACATGGACATGTAAAATTTGTAGAATAAGAAATAAGCAGGAATTGAATCAACTCTATAAATCACCAAATAATTATCAAGGAACTAAGAATGAGATGGGCTAGACACGTTAAAGGGACGAAAGAAAATTAAACAAAATAAGAATTATGGAATTTAAGCCATTGGAAGAAGGAAAATAGGAAGACCTGAATTCGCTGAATGGATGGTATGATGGATTGCATTAGAAAACTCGATGTTAAAAAATTGGTGGACGACAGACAAAGATAGTGAAAGACGAGGAAAATCCATAAGGAAGAAGAGACTTGATCAGTAACGTACGTAGAACTACTGATGACGATGATGGGCTTATAGGATTAGCCACATTTATTCTAACTAGATAGGTTTCAATCATTAACCAACTAACTAACTCACTGGTACTATCGAACCCGAGGGTCATGGCCGCGCGGACATAAGCTCTCCATACATCCTTATCCTCAGATAATGTTTTCTAATCATCTACTGTATAATATACTTCACTCAAATCATAGTTAATGTTATTCTCTCTCACTTCATACTTGGCCTACCATCTGGCGTTTTCCCTCCGGCTTTCCTACAAAAACTTCTACGCATGTTTCCACTCCATATTCGTGCCACATGTCCTCCCCACTCACAGTCTACGAGACTTAACTGTTCTTATTATATCTGGCTTCCTATAAAGACCATGTAGTTCACCGTTATGTAGTCTTCTCCATCCACCTGTCTGTTCATCTCTTTATAGTCGAAACATTTTCCTAAGAACTTTATTCTCAAATACTCGTAATCTCCTTTCCTCCCTTAAAGTAAGAGTTAATTCGACAATGATTGAAACCTGGAAATTTTTCTAGGTTTCAATCATTGTGCGAATGTAGTCCCTATAATTTTGATTTTCGTTTGCATGCCTAGAACTCTTACTAATCTATTTTATTAGATGTAGGCCTATCTGTTCGTATTTATAATTTTGCATTTTAATTGTAGGCCTACTTTATTTTCTACTCCCAGGGAAAAAATGCATCACCTTCAAGGACAAGTTCATTTTATTGAAAAGTGTTGTAACAGGTAGTTCATCTATGTAGGAGTATATGATGAATTCAGACAAAATGAAACGTACATGTCACATAAGGGTTGCACAAATAGTCACATCAATAGGCCTAGAGTTATCCTCTATGCGGCAACGTAGGTGTTTATTCTCGCATAAAAAAGCATATCACCTTCCTGTCGAAGACAGGCATCATTTACTATATCCCGCAGAATCACCAAATGTGATCACTGATGGCCCCCACACCATGAAGCATGGGTGAGGCCTGTGTATCGTGGGCGAATACACTCCTGAAGATGACGTCCTCCAGGTCACGTGTACGTCCATCACTCGCATATAGACAGAACTCCATTCCACTCCCAAGTCGACACTTTCACGACACCTGAGTAGCCGTGTTTGACAGAATCATGGTGTAGCATGTGATTTTAGTCCTGCTGCAAGCAGATGGTTTCCAAAGGTAACACAGAAGGTGCAATACAATGTTGTTCGGGCGGCCACGGCTGCTCGCATAACGCGATTATCTTGACGTGCGACAGTACTAGCGGCCATCCAGAACCTGGTCTACAGGTGTTCCACAGACCACTGCTGAAACCAGTGACACACCACCGAACATGTTCAAAAATCCTCCCGATATGACCATCCATCTTCCTAAGAGTCCTACAATGCGACCCCGTGAAGTTGTTCAATACAAGTAGCCTACGTACTAGTCGCCGGGGCATGGTTGTACCCTAGACTGACACAATGTTACTGGCTGCAGAATCAGCACATACAGCGTCATCTGATCGACCATAATCCTGACAAATGAATCAATAACACTACAAATACTTAGTATGAACATATTACACCCTAGTAACTGAACTCAGTCCTTGAGGGTGTTGATTTTGTTTTCTTGCAACAGTGTAGTCTATATTATGATGTTAGCTCAGTAGAGGAGAGGGTAAGGCCTTTACACTACATGTAAATAAATATACATTAATGATAAGTAATTTTATTCTACAATCTTTTGACTAGGGTAGTTACAGTATGTACTAACAGTTAAAGAATGTAGATTCTGTAATTAAGCCATTAAAAAGAGGAATGGGATTAATTTTGAACATAAAAACAAAATATTTATCAATTGGTAAAACAGAACAAAATTTAATTTTGGAGACTGTTCGATAGTGCCAGTGAGTAAGTAAGAGTAAGTAAGGAAGTAAGGAGTAAAAATAAAATCTTGTAGTGAGATCACATATTTAGGAATTAAAATGAATAAAAATAGAAGTTATTAAGACGAAATAGGAAATAGAAATATTGAAGGCAAATTTACAATTGCTTGACTCAATGGAATATTGTGGGATAAAAATATAAGTAGGCTAATACAATAAATTAATATAGCCTGTATCATACAATTGTTAAAAGCAACATTACTTGTGTGGCAGAACTTTGGCCATTAACAATAAAAACAAATAGGCCTAAGTATCTTTTGCAACGGAAATGGATTTTATACGAAGGGCAGCAAGATTTTTCAAGAAGAGAAAAAACAGAAACTCAGTTATAAGGGAGAAATGAAGATTGAAGACACTATTTTAGATTATATTAAAACTCAACAATTAACATGGTAAGGACATGGCCAGCGAATGGAAGATGATCGGCTACCAAAATGTATTTTGGAATGGAAACCTGAGGGAAGACGAGGCAGAGCAAGACTAAAACCTCTTGGAGTCAGGGAATATATTCCTACACGAAGGAGAAACATCTGCAACCAGGAGATTGGATGGACCGACAAAATTGGCTGTTAGGAATCGGACGATGTCAAAGACATTAATCAACAGACGTTTTTAAGGGTGTAGGAGTTCAGTATCACAACTCTCTTATAGCCTATGTTCATCCCTGGAATCTCCTGAACATTTTGGAAAAAAACCCATTACAATCGGATCAACAGTATAGCCGCGCATAAAGTACGAACAAACAAACAAACAAACATTTTTATATATGAGATTATAGTTTTTTATATGTAACATTGAGAAAAACATGCTCATCTATGGTAATTATACGTCCATTTTCCAAATTGAACTCTATCTGTTTTAATGTGCTGGTATTTTCGTGTAGTGGTTTAAGGCATTATTAATAGGCCTATACTAATATCAAATATGCCTACGCTTCAGTAGTTAGCTACTCAAGTAAATAGGCCTAAAATAATGGCATTAAAATAACTTTACCATATTACAGTATAAATTAATTAATTTAACGAATAATAAAACAAAAAACATAGGTCAAGCAAGATAAGTTATTTCACCAGTTCCTTGTACGAAAAATTGAAATTTGTTTTGAATGTCATTCTTCTTGAAGTCAGTTTAAAATTATGTTTTGCAAAAAGAAGAAAAATGTTAGTACTTATAAAAAGTTGAATGTGCATAAAATGAGGTGTAAGAGTGATTTTTAACGGTGAACAGTTTTGAAGAAAACATGTCAGGATGTGACAGAGTGGTGTAGGGGTAGTTTTGTTACTATTAAATTCTCCACACCCCCGAATTTTCAGGTAAACAGCTACACAGCTCTGGTGTTCCATTCGACACACGTTTCCTTTTCCTTAATGAACAGGTGGAACTAATTCAACTCTTCGCCAAAATTCCTGTCACACCATCCTCTCGTCCCTCCAAATGTACCTCAATATTCTAATGAATATTTAGTAACGAGAATGCATAACTTTCATTTAAACAAAATAATAATTTAATAGATTTGTGAATAGGCCTATATATTAATCTCATGCTCACAATAAAGTAAGAAAATAATATTTCTCTCTCCGAATGAAAAATGAAATCAGAATTTCACCATTGATAGTTTATTCAGACGGTACCATTTTAGACTCATATTCTGGAGATCCCATTTCGACCCCGATACCGAAACCTGGTTATGATGTTTTCTGAGTTTTTTAAGTCAACACAAATAATTGGTCGTAATTTCATTATCAAGAACTTCTTCATCAAAATTACTATTTTATAGCAAGAACATTTAAATAAAATCATGAAAAATATATAACGATAGAAATGCGCAGTCTACTGGATTACACGTAAAGATCCTAGACGAGATATGACCTTAGATTTTAAACCGTCTATAAATAAGTTGAATTAAAAATATGTAAATGGTGTATCCAAGAAGGCTACATTGGGTAACGGAAGTTAATATATATCTAAAAAGAAAAAAAAAGGCACGATCAAAGAAGTGGACAGGCCTATAGAGAAGACAAGTTTTAATAAAAAACTTATATCCGAGAAGATAGATGAAAAAAAAGAAGTTTCGCGGAAGAATAGATGTGACGAATAAAAAAAAATAAATAATGGAGCAAAAGAAAACTTGGGACTATTAAGTGAGCGTGAAATCGTAAAATAATACTGAAATAATGAATATGTTATTTGCAAAAGGATAAGCCTATAGGCTATATAGCCTACAATTTATTTTCAAAATTCGTTTTGGCCTACTACATAAATAGTGTATGTTCATTGACCAGATGTAGGCCTACTTGCATTATTCCCTTTAATAGAAAGCTTAAAACAAAATTAGCATGATGTATATGTAAGGCCTAAATGTTCTAGAAAAGAAAATTAGCCTAATAATCTATAGGCGTATTTTATACATTTCATATTAATCTACATTCACCTTTTTCTTTTAATTTTATAATGTGGTCACATGATTTTTTTTCAAATGATTGACTGCTTTCTTTGAGTTTCATTACTCATAGTCTGGTAATATGAGAACAATTTAAGTATGTATGGAAGAGATGTCTGTAATTGATAACTGGTGGACAAAATGTCTAAACGATAATAAATATAATGATGCTGAAGATATTTTTGGATACTTTAAAACATTTCAGGTTACATAAATTCGCCCTCTGAGAATAGATTACAAACCCAGTCAATAAGAAAGTCGATATGAAACTACAGCTCGATTAAAGTACGATTTCAAAACAAAATGAGATAGATCATTACGCAATTAAAAACTTCAAAGGCAGCCGACATTGATAATGAAGTCAAAAAATCTCCATGGAGCGACAGGCCTACCAACTGGCCGATGTCATTTACATATCTTCTTGTCATTCACATCTTCTTGTCATTACTGAGATGGAGGATCGGTATAAGAGTGACATGTGGTCAACATATCGAGTCCTCCATCCATTATTGCTGGCTTCCTCAACCTGGAGCCGTTACTTATTGTAGCTACCCAAATTATTCATGACGAAGGTGGCACCGGTCCAATACTGACCGAATTATGAACAGAAATAAAAAAAATCAAATTTTAATAAATATCTTTCCGAACTCCATATTCACCTAATATGCCCTATTATCTTTTCTCAGCATATGAAATGAATGTTCAGTGTAAAAAACTGTAATTTTCAAGATTTAGTGATTTTTTCAAAACATTTGTTGATGACCAAACTGGCTCATACTTTACCCTAAAGTTCTCTCATTTACTAATTTCGTCATTATTGTTGGACTCCCATTTACTAGATGGGAAGATTCATTAAATCCCACTTGATGTGAAAACAGGTCAAAAGGCCTAATTTCACGTAGAAGAAGAAGAAGACCAAGTCCATTAGTTCTATTCATATACGTCTATACAATTATTTTGAGATCAGACTTTAATGTGCAAGCAGCGAATCCCTTTTAGACAATGTTTGATAATTCCGTGCTACTTTTTTGTTATATAATTTGTTGTTGATGTATCCCCCCCCCAATACAAGAAATACAAGTAGCCCACCGTATATATAGGCCCCCTATATAACATTTATAGAAAATGTATTTACAGTCGATACGAATTATTAAGAAATTTAATTATATACGGTATGTTAAAATTGGTACTTCTAATAAAAATTAAAAAAAATTTAAATATTATACTGTCCCGCGCCGTAGCCAAGTGGTTAGAAGGCATGACATTCGGCCAAAATGAGACCGGTGCCCACCCAGCATGTGAGACATTTGGGTAGATACAATAAGTAGCGACTCCAGGTTGAGAAGACCAGGTATAACGGCTGGGGGACCGACATGCTGACCACATGTCACCTCTACACTAGCTAGATGATCGACTACCTCTGTGATTAACCATGTAGATGTGGGGCCAGCAGCCGGATGGTAGGCCAAGGACCTTCTAGGCCTGCTGCGCTTGGAGTTTTTGCAGTTTTTAAAATATTATAGGCCTACTACGAAAACGATTTGCATTTCTTACGAGTGAAGACCGTCTAGTTAAAGCGGAGAATTTGGCAAAATTATGAAAGTGTTTTGTAGGCTGGTACTGTATTCTCATCTTAGTTTGACATGTTTCTTATGACATTTATTCACTGTTTTCTCTCTATGTTATTCTTGGCAGGTTTGGGGTGGAAAAAGACAAGAAAAAGTGGCGAGTGTATTGATTCGGGTAGTTAGAAGGGGGTGTCATGTGACACGCACGGTCCTGGAATGCGTCGCAACCCCTCGGAATGCAATCTCTGTCACCCCCGCAAAATAAACTCAGGCCCACCCTACCATATGTTCTACGTCATTATTATCAATTTCATTTATTTCCCCTTCTCCCAACACACTAGCCATTTTGTTTCACTTCACGCACTTCATAATTTCAATTTCAACAATAGAATGAAAATTATTTACTGCAAACACTTGTAGATTTCAAAATATTCCCAAGGAGCAAACTCTTGAATAATCGTCACATGACTGTTTAGTTAAATTTACAGCCCCTTATAGCATTCACACATGCGTGTCTTACATTGTACAATTTCGTGGATATAAGTATGATGAAGAAAGATTTCTTGGGTTTTCCGCGTCAACGGTTCAAAGTTGACTTTTTGAGATGATTCCACATGTCGCTGTCAAGGAATAGGCCTATATTTATCCATGGCGCGACAGGCCTAGAAGATCCTTGGTGTACCAGTCGGTTGTTGGTTACACATCCAATAGGCCTATGTTAATCACAGAGGTAGATGATCAATTTGATGAAAAATTTCCTTCCTTTTTCTTTAAGAAATTGCTCGTCTCAACTTTGATTAAACTGCATTTCGGTGCTTGTAACTTACTCTTAACCGACATGAGTAGGCCTATCACATTCGGACAAAGACTGCAAAGAGTTCATAACGCTGTGCACGTTAGGCCCATATGTGCAACCTCCACAAATCTGATCACACAACTCCAGTATTTGAAATGTTTATCTTGGCTCCGATTGGAAAACAGGCGAATGATACAATGTTACTGCTTCTTATGCAATACTTTGTCCACCTTACCATCCCTTTATATTTCTACTCGCTTCCATACATTATCTTCTCACCATAACTTAAACATAGCCTACGTTAGAGACAAATATAATTCTAGCTGTAGGCCTACCTCTACCTAGAACATCTCATCCTTCCTTGTTTCAGCCACTCGACTCTGGAATTCCCTCCTCTTATATATCAAGGATGCCGGACTCGAAAACAGTTTAAAAAAACCCACTGAATATTTCCTTAAACCATCCATAGTAATTCTGCCCGAAGGCAGGTCCTTCACTGCAATCATAGCATTTTCATGCTATGCTTGCAGCTTTACTAGGGAATTGTGTAGATGTGGTAGCTTCCCGTTGCTTTCCACACCGGTGAAGGATGACGACGATGATGATGATGATGATGATAATGATAAGGATGATGATGAGATGATGGCCATATGATTTCGGGGACCGTTTGGGCCTTAAAGTTTTCCTGACATTTGTCTTACAGGTGAGGAAAAACCCCGATAAAAACCTCACCCAGAAAAACTGCCCCGACCGGGGATCGAACCCGGGCCCGCTGCGTGACAAGGCAGCACGTTACCTCGAGACCACAGCGGTGGACTTTCCTTAAACAATATAATATATAACCGGTGTCCAGATATGCTTTTATTATTCAATTATAGGCTATTTGACACTTTCTTTATCAAGCCAATTACTTAAATTATAGTTTATTACTATTATTATTGTTATTATTATTATTATTATTATTATTATTATTATTATTATTATTATTATTATTATTATTATGTACTTTCAATGTCAACCCTATATTGTGTAGCCTATGCCTTACTTACTTACTTACTTACTTACTTACTTACTTACTTACTTACTTACTTACTTACTACTTACTTACTTACTTACTTACTTACTTACTGGCACTATCAAACCCGTAGGTTTATGGCCGCGCGGATATAAGCTCTCCAGACATCCCTATCCTGAGCTAATGCGTTCCAATCATTCCCTGTATAATCTACTTCCCTCAAATCATAGTTAATGTTATTCTCCCACCTCATTCTTGGTCTACCAACTGAGCGTTTTCCCTCTGGCTTTCCTACAAGAAGCTTCCATGCAAGTCTTTCATTCCCCATACGTGCAACATGTCATGCCCATTGCAGTCTACGAGACTTAACTGTTCATATTATATCTGGCTTCCTATAAAGACCATGTAGTTCATTGTTATGTAGTCTTCTCTATTCACCTGTTTGTTCATCTCTCTTTGGTCCAAAATTTTTCCTAAGTAGGCCTACTTTATTCTCAAATATTTGTCTAATCTCCTTTCCTCCCTTAAAGTAAGAGTCCATTTTCGCACCCATATAATATAGCCTAACTGGTAGAATAATAGTGTTATATATTTTCAGTTTAACGTTTTTTGAAAGGAGTTGGGACATCAAGAGTCTCTGCAATGCAATGCATAATAGCACGCATTTTCCAGAATTGAGCCTATGTTTAATTTCTTTGTGCATCTCATTCCTATTTGTCATTATTGTTCCTAGGTAGGCCCTATATGAATTCGTAGTGGTTAAGGCACTGCGCTACAAGTCGGAAGGTCGAGGGTTCAAGTCCCGATGGGGTCAGGATTTTTAAACTGACCCAAACCTTCTGGCGGCACTATGGTCCTGGGGTCGACTCAGCCTCTAACGGAAATGAGTACCAGACACTTGTTCTGGGAGTAAAGGCGGACGTCAAGCAGGGCTGTCAACCCGGCTGACACCAAGTGCCGATTGTCCAGAAAAAGTGGGAGCCTTAACCTCCTACTACCCCAAGGGCCTCCTGAGGCCATGTAGTGGAACTAAAAAAAAGGTATTTGAATTGAGCCACTTCCTCAAAATTTCCCTCATTTGTCATTAGCTGTCCATTTCCATTATATAATGAACTTCTACGTGTGACCATATATTTTGTTTTATTGATATTTACTTCCAGTCCTAATTTCTTAGTGCTACTCAATAGTGTGTGCGTATTGCCCTTTAGTATCTTCTCCTTATCGGTCAATAATACATCATCAGCATAAACTAACAGCTTATTAATACCATTGAGTTGTAAGCCTTCCTAATTCTCTAAAGATTTAATGGCATGCTCTAGTACAAAATTAAATAGTAGATGAGATAGTGCATCTCCTTGCTTCAACCCATTCTGGATTTCAAAAGTAGGCCTATCCGAAAACTGTTTGCCTACACGCGCCCTACTCTTTGTACCATTTAGACACATTCGTATAAGTCTAACTAACTTTTTAGGAATTCCGAACTCCAGCAGGATACTATATAACTTCTCCCTCTTAATTGAATCATATGCTTTTTTGAAGTCTACATATAGTTGATGTACAGTACCATTATATTCCCATTTCTTTTCTAAAATCTGTCTTATACTAAAAATCTGATCTGTTGTAGACCTGTTTCTTTCTTCTAAATGTACATTGATGATCTCCTAGAATGTCATCAATATAGGAGTAAGTCTGCTTACTAATATATTTGTTAGAATTTTGTACGAAGTTGAAAGTAATGAGATGCCCCTGTAGTTGTTGCAATCAGTTTTATCTCCTTTCTTATAAATTGGTAGAGATAATTGATTCCTTCCATTCATCTGGAAGAGCTTTTTTTTCCCATATCATACTAAGCAACCAGCGTATCTTGTCCATCAATTTTTCTCCCCCTGATTTTATCAGTTCTGCTCGGATCTCATCTGAACCTGATGCTTTATACATCTTCAATTTTTCAATCGCGTAGCCTATGCCTATCATGTATTATTAATTAACATGTAGATATGTCCTAGTCCATTGTTATTAAATGAATAATTAAACCCTGGTGAAGTGGAAGAGAAGATCTTATGGTACTAATTCCATCCGGTAAAATAAAGTAAATAAATAATAAAAATAAAAAATCCAGCGGTCACCAGTCGTATAACTGGTTTTCTCAACCTGGAGTCGCTATTTATTGTAGATATCCAAATTCCTCACGATGCTAGATGAGCACCGGTCCCATACAGGCCAAAATTCAATGAGAAAATTTCTTCTCCTATGGGAGATCGAACATGCGCAAGTCCCGTAACTCTGTACGACGGTTTACTGTCGGGTAAGGCGCGGGGCACACACACACGCGGGCACACACACACACACACACACACACACACATATATATATATATATATATATATATATAGGCCTATATAAGTAGGCCCTTATAACCATTTATAATGTCTACTTAGTAGGACTGATGAAGATTCGTAAAAAAATAATATTATTATTAGAATAAACTCATTGGCTATATACGTTCGGAATTTTCTAAATAATATCATCATCATCATCATGAACAAATTCGTTTTAGGCCATGTGGCCTGTACGGTAAACCTAGCGAAGATGGTCTTGATCTTTCCACCGATGTTTTGGTCTTCCTTGGTCCCTGTGTCCAGTTGGGGTATATTGGAATGCCAATTTTGGAAGTCTATAATAAATAACCTATAAAGATAATGTAGCTCAGAGTTATGTAGTTTTCAGCATTGTTTGTATGTTAATATATTTATTTGGTCCAACATTTTTCGTAAGCACTTTATTGAGAAATCTTTTTTTTTAATAACAATACGTTTAGCATCCAGGCAGTAACATCCAACGAGACATATGTTTACATAAAAACATACACATGTCTGAAGACTGGCTTCCAGAAAACAGTAGGTCCATATCAAATCAGGTCTCTACAACTAAGGTAACGTACACAATAGGCTATACATAATAGGAGACTGACCTATAAGAAACCTATTTTTAATTATATGAAAATAACATCAGTATGTTAATATGACAAATTAAATGAAATAAACAAAGGCATAATCTAGAGAAACACGAGGTACCGTAATTTTAAGAAAGTACTATAATAGCTTAGCCAAATGTTGAACCATAGCCTCTCCTTTGTTAGGAGTTACTAGACCAAGTTAATTTAGTTACGTTTATTTTACCACAGATGTCATGAATGGTATGCATTCGACACACCGACCCAATGAGACATGTAGCCGGCAGCTAAGGTAGACCTATTATTAGGATGATAAGGTTGGTAAATATTACTTAGAGGCCTTTTTATTCAGGCTTAAGGATATTTTACGAGCCTGAAAATCTTCAGACTCGGGAACCACGGCTCAAAGTCCCTCGCGGAGGACTTGCTCTTTGGATTTCTCTATCCTGAAAAAATTCATCCACCCCGGACGGGTTTGAACCTGCGACTCTCGAGACAAGAGGCAAGGAGCATAACCACTAGTCCACCGCGACCAACTAATTTTAAGAAAACAACAAGGAATTGCATGTTTATTTAACAGGCAATGTTTTAAAATGCTTTTATTCATCTTCACGCGTCAGTTTCTAAGGAAATTGACTGTGAACTGATTTGTAGTTTTATAAAAATAACTAAGACATGAGTCACTTGTAATCAAATTAAACCAAGCAGAAATGATAAATGTCACCCTCTAACACCGCCCCTCTCATTTCAATAACATCACAAGTTCATTCATTTATTTACTCTAAACTATAAGGGCCTATGTTATTGTTAAACAATGGTATTTTATACGATAAACGAACATTAGGCCTATGTTACATCATCATCATCATCAGCAGCAGCACTATAGCCCGATTCGAGTCTCGGCTTCCCTCAGAACCCTTTTCCAGGCATCTGTGTCTCTGAGCAACCAGCCACCAATCCTTGGATTCTCAACTACCTCAGTTCCTACAAAAATTCCATCCATCCAGCAAAGTCTCGATCTTCCCACATCCCTTTTTCCTTCAAATTTACATTCCGTAATTTTGTTGGGTATCTCATGTTCAATCATTATTTGACGTGACTTGCCCATTACATTCTTGAAACATTAATTTATGTAACCACATCAGGAGACATACAACTGAGAGAGCTCACAGTTATATCTTCTCCTTTGTCGCATATTGTATTACATATTATTATATTATATTATATTATATTATATTATATTATATTATATTATATTATATTATATTATATTATATTATATTATATTATATTATATTATATTATATTATATTATATTATATTATATTATATTATATTATATTATATATATTATATTATATTATATTATATTATATTATATACTCACTGGCACTATCGAACCCGTAGGTTCATGGCCGCACGGACATAAGCTCTCCATACATCCCTATCCTGAGGAAATGCTTTACAATCATTCCCTGCATAATCTACTTCCCTCAAATCATTGTTAATGTTGTTCTCCCACCTCATTCTTGGTCTACCAACTGGGCGTTTTCCTTCTGGCTTTCCTACAAGAAGTTTCCATGCACGTCTTTCATTCCCCATACGCGCAACATGTCCTGCCCATCGCAGTCTATGGGACTTAACTGTTCTTATTATATCTGGCTTCCTATAAGACCTAACATTCCATGTTCCTAGGAACATGTCCCTGTGTTTGAGCCTTTGGCATGGGTTCCCTGAAGTAGTCCCCGCCCGGAGAACCGAATGGGGGACTATTTGACCTCCGGAAAATTTTACCCCAGTAGAACCCATGTCCGCATTTCTTGACAGTTGTATTTTTACGGTGAAAGATCGTCACTCTTTCGACCAAGGTACTTATTTTGTCTGGCTTATCACCTTCGACCAGTCCGGCATGGGTAACCCTATCGGCAGCAATGCTACCGCCGGCATAGCTCTCAGGATCATTTAAGCACACAAGCCACTCCACCACGACAAGGTAAAGATACCATGGAGGGAATATTATATTATATATTATATTATATTATATTATATTATATTATATTATATTATATTATATAATTATATTATATTATATTATATTATATTATATTATATTATATTATATTATATTATATTATATTATATTATATTATATTATATTATTATATTAGTCCACCGCTATGGTCTCGAGGTAGCGTGCTGCCTTGTAACGCAGCGGGTCCGGGTTCGATCCCCGGTCGGGGCAGTTTTTCTGGGTGAGGTTTTTATCGGGGTTTTTCCTCACCTGTAAGACAAATGTCACGAAAACTTTAAGGCCCAAACGGTCCCCGAAATCATATGGCCATCTTCATCAACATCCTTATCATTATCATCATCATCATCCTTCACCGGTGTGGAAAGCAACGGGAAGCTACCACACCTACAATTCCCTAGTAAAGCTGCAAAGCATAGCATGAAAATGCTATGATTGCAGTGAAAGACCTGCCCTCGGGCAGAATTTCTATGGATGGATGAATATTATATTATATTATATTATATTATATTATATTATATTATATTATATTATATTATATTTATTATATTATATTATATTATATTATATTATATTATATTATATTATATTATATTATATTATATTATATTATATTATATTTTATATTATATTATATTAATTATATTATATTATATTATATTATATTATATTATATTATATTATATTATATTATATTATATCGCGCATCTCGAGTGAGCTGCGTGATGTTTATAAAAAATCAAGACGTAAGTTTATAATGATACAAAAGTTGGTGAATGCTATAGGCCGGATATGTGGCACAAATACGGAAAGAGAGAAGGACTTGGATACTCATTGTAAAAAAAAACAGAGGAAGAGAGCTCAGTAGGGCCTACGTCGGCAAAGAATGAGGTGGGAGAAAAACATTAACTACCATTTGAGAGAGGTGAATCATATGGGGAATGATTGGAAAATATTACAGTTACGGAGTACAGTAAACCTGGATATGGAATGTATAGAGAACTTATGTTCTCGCGGATATGAACTTCCAGAATTGCCAGTGAGTCCGTTATTATTATTATTATTATTATTATTATTATTATTATTATTATTATTCACCCGGTATCATGGCAGCAGCCGCCGTCTTCCGGAAACCAAACGCCATCCACTGATCTTCCTCCAATCCTCTGATATTCATAGCTGCTTGTACCCCTTCTATCCACTTTTTCTTCGGTCTTCCTCTCTTACTCCTTTCCATTGGGATCCATTACGTAACAATTTTAGGCAACCTTTGCTCTGACATTCTTTTGACAAGGCCATACCACTGTAATCTTTTCTTTTCTATAATGTCTATGATGTCCGTCTCCTCTAGTACACCCATAATTTCCCTTATTTCTTTATTTTGTATTCTATCCATTCTAGATTTTCTAGCTGATCTTCTTAAAACGTCCATTTCTGTACTTAAATTCTTTTCGTTTCCCTGGCAGGGAATTGCCAGACTTCAGCACCATGTGTTCAAATGCTCTAAATTATGGTTTGATATATTTGCAATTTCCTATTTTTTTAAATATTTTTGTTCCACCAAACAGAGTTTAAAACATTTATTGCTTGTTTTGTTTGTACGATTCTATTTGTAATTTCCACTGTGTTATCGCCTGAATGGTCTAATTTTGTTCCTAAATAAGTGCATTCAATACTAGGTTTTAGTTCTTCTCCATTGTTGAAATTTATATTTTCCATTTCTTCTCCTATACACAGATATTTAGTTTTCTCAATGTTTATATAAAGTCCCCATTTTTCATATACTTCTTTTTACTTTTTAGCCATATATTCTATGTCATCGTGGTCCTGTGCTATTAATACCCAGGGCGGACCAAAACTACCGCTGCTACCTTGCAATAAGATACTGGACTATCAAAGGCTAGAGGAAGAAAACCTTGAACAAAAATTACCCGTCCCCAGGTTTCATCATAAAAAGAAAAAAAATGCTAAAAAACCAAACATCATGCCTCGGAAAAACACTCTAGGATGATTAAAGCTAAGAAAAGGGACTTTGAAAATTGGCACATGGAATATTCAAGGCTGCAGAAATAAAATGGAGGAAGTAATTATAATTATTATTATTTTAGGTGCACGCCGTTGCTTAATTGGTTAAGGCAATAGGCTACAAGCCGGAAGGTCAGGGGTTTGAGTCTTGGTGAGCTCAGAATCTTTAAACTGACTCAAACCTTCTGACGGCAGAATGGCACTGGGTCGACTCTGCCTCTAATCGAAATGAGTACCAGTTGCTTGTTCTGGGGACAAAGGCGGCCGTCACGTAGAACTGAAAATCCTGCTTACATCAAGTACCGGTTGTCTATAAAAAGTCGGATTCTTAATCTCTTACTATCCCAAGGGTCCTAAGGTCTGTAATGGAATTACTTTACCTTTACCAGTTATTGATATTATTATTATTATTATTATTATTATTATTATTATTATTATCATCATCATCATCATGAACAAATTCGTTTTAGGCCATGTGGCCTGTACGGTAAACCTAGCGAAGATGGACTTGATCTTTCCACCGATGTTTTGGTCTTCCTTGGTCCCTATGTCCAGTTGGGGTATATTGGAATGCCAATTTTGGAAGTATATTTCTTGCCATTTTCCTCAGATGATTTTTCCATTCTTGTTGGTATCTTTGTATATCTTCATTTAAACTTGTTACTCCAAGTTTTCCTCTGATAATAGTGTTCCTTTGGTGATCCAGTCTATTAACTCCTAACAATGATCGTAAGAAACGCATTTGGCTTACTTGAAGTTTATGAGAGTTTCTTTTATTTAAAATCCAAATTTCACTTCCGTATTTTAGAGCAGCTTTTGATGTGATGTTATGTAATCTTAGTTTTGTCTCTGTCCTCATCTGTTTACCAAAATGCCTTCGTATTATCCCATTCATTTTATTATATTTTTGTAATTTTGAATCAATGTCACTCTTATACTCTGCAAATACACTTCCTAAGTAAGAGAAATCTGACACTTGTTCTATAATTTTTCCACCAATCTCAATTGTATATTTTTTCCACACATTGCCATTGTTTTGGATTTTGAAGTTGAAATTTTCATATTATATTTGCTGGCAATTTTGAATAATTGATACGCTGCTATTTGTAAGCTATCTTCGGAATCTGATAATATTATTTGATCATCAGCATATAATATTGTTTGAATTATTTTATTCTTAGTTATTGAAATTCCACTATTTACTGTTTGTTTCCATTCTTGCACTATTCTGTTAATATATATATATTAAATAAGAGTGGAGATAGTCCACATCCTTGTCGAACACCTTTGCTTGTGTTTACGTGTTGGGTTATTTCTCCATCTGGTAATTTAATTTTGATTTTAGAATTTTGATATAAGCTTTGTATGGCTCGAATTACATGTGAGTGTATATGTTCTTCATGCAGTATCTGCCAAAGTTTATCTCGGTTTACATTATCATATGCCTTTTCATAATCTATAAATAGTATCTATAGTGGGAGATTAAATTCTCTCCTTTTTTTCCATCATTTGTTGCAGGGTAAATATTGCATCTATAGTGCTCCTCCCTTTTCTAAATCCACATTGTTCTTCTTTGTTACGTAAATAAATAGAACAAGTAATCTCTTTTTGTTTTTGATTTGTTTATATCCGAGACTCTCATATGCTGCTTCCATGATTGCTTGTTTTAGATTTATCCAGTCCTCTTCAATATCGCCAGTGCTTGTTTTAAATAAGTTTATTCCTTATTCTAGTTTGATATAATATTTGTGTACTTTGGTCTTCCAATAAGTGAATTTTAAACTTTTTTGGTATCTTATTTTGTATTTTCTTGTGCTGATGTGTTTGTGATATAATTTTATTTTGCTTTCAACAAGAAAATGGTCACTATCAATTTCACTTCCTCTGTACACTCTGGTATCATTTACAGACTTTTTAAATTTATTATTAATTAGTACATAATCTATTATAGACTTTGATCCTCTTGCTGCCCATGTATATTTGTGTATTTTCTTGTGTCTAAAGAAGGAGTTTGTGATTCTTAAATTATTGAATATGCAAAAATCTATTAGCAGTTTACCATTATTGTTGCAAGTTGGTTCTCCTTCTGATCCAATGCATTCTCTTATCGGTTGATTTCCGACTTTTGCATTAAAATCACCAGCAATAATGAGATAATCTTGTTTATTTACTTTGTCAATGGTTTCTTGTAAAATATCATAAAATTCTCTGGTTTCTGAACCGTTTCCTTCTACAGGGGCATAAATTCCAATTATAGTCAAATTATGTCCTAACATTTTTATTCTAACTGTTATGATTTTTGGGGAAATCCATTGGTAATATAAAATGTTGTGTTGTAAATTTTTCCTTATTAAAATTGCGACTCCTGATGATGCTGGAACTCCAGAATAAATCATTACGTATTTTCCTAATTCTTCTGATCCTTTGTTCTTCTTTTTTGTTTCCGAAATAATGGCAATGTCAATTTTTCTTTTGTCTAACTCTATTTCTAACTCTTCTTCTTTATGTGTTATTCCTCTCACATTCCATGTTGCAACTTCGAGATCCTTAATCATTAACCTATTTCTTGCTTTGTCGTCATCAGTGTGATCATTCCAGTCTTTGCTTAAGTTTCTTCGAGTAGTAGGAAGTCCCCTGGGTTGGTTACCAGCCATCCACAGAGCAAGACTAATGGTAGGGCTGCTACCTTATAGCCTCTAGTCAAGCGTTCAAAATATGGAATTTCCTCCATACTTGATGGAATGGTTATACCGCCGTGATTCGGTCCCCATTACCTCGTTAGTTAAAAGCAGGGTGTACCACGTGCAGGTGAGGTTGAGAATTAGGTAGGAGAGGTTATAGAATGCACATCACTACCTCTTACACCCCATTATTATCATCATTATTATTATTATTATTATTATTATTATTTTTGTTATTATTATTATCATCATTGATATTATTAATAGGCCTATTATTCTAGGTATTAGAAAATATGCTTATGAAATTTTGTAAACTGAAATATTATAATGCTGAAAAGTTTGAAATCCAGTAGCTAAATCTCTGGCACTGGACGCAGTCTCATTTACTTTCAGGAACACGCTATATATACATCTCCCTATAAACTCGCCAGAACCCCCTCATAAAATAGAAACAAGGGGTGAGAGCACTCTCTATCTCAGAGGAACACGGCACACTATGTGATAACAGTACGCCTGAACCTTTACGATACGTGCCCGCACTGCACCGCTGCTAAAGAGATCATTTCCAACTCATGTGAGAGCAAGTTTAACTTCTCTATAATAAATAAGTTCTCAATCCACTCTACTGACATGTAGACCATACTTTGTTCCCCAAATAGTAACTCACAAAATTTTATGTTTTATTTGCCTACATTTAACTATTTTCTGAGATCTAAACGTTAACACAAAGAGAGACAAATAAAATAAAGTTCCAGAGAAGTAGTAAAGTGATCGTTGGAGTCTCTCGTGCTGATTATCGGCACAAAAGTCAATCAAATTGTCAGCCCTGCATGATGGCTCCACAACATGCGTCTGATATTTATTTCCGTTAGAGGCTGATACGATCCCAAGTCCATATTCCCGCCATAATGTTTAAGTCATGTTTAATTATTCCGATCCTACCGGGAATCGAACGTGTTACATTATGACTTACAGCGTATTGACTATGTCAATTACGTTACTATGTGAATATCAAAAAATTACACGCTTTATATTAGCTTGACCTGTATCATCTATCTATCTATCTATCTATCGATCGATCTATCTGTCGATCTGTCGATCTGTCTATCTGTCTATCTGTCTATCTGTCTATCTGTCGATCTGTCTATCTGTCGATCTGTCGATCTGTCGATCTGTCTATCTGTCTATCTGTCTATCTGTCTATCTATCTATCTATCTATCTATCTGTCTATCTATCTGTCTATCTATCTATCTATCTATCTATCTATCTATCTATCTATCTATCTATCTATCTATCTATCTATCTATCTATCTATCTATCTATCTATCTATCTATCTATCTATCTATCTATCTATCTATCTATCTATCTATCTATCTATCTATCTATCTATCCATCTATCTATCTATCTATCTATCTATCTATCTATCTGTCTGTCTGTCTATCTATCTATCTATCCACCCATCCATCTATCCATCCATCTATCTATCTATCTATCTATCTATCTATCTATCTATCTATGTAACGTAATCTTTGAACGCAATTTTCCCCACTTAAAATAATTGGATCGACTTGAAAATTTGTATACTTGTAAAGGACCCGTGACAATACAACAATTTCATATTTTGTTTCTAAAATCCAGGCCAGAATCATCAGAAAATCAAAATAAATAATAGTTTTAAAAAACTAAAACAACACGCTTTATTAGAAACCCGAACTAAAAATGAAAAATAAGTTTAATTTCCAACACGCTTAGGATAAAATTAAAGTGGTCAACAAAAAATCGTCTCCAACACATAGAATAAAACTAGAGTTATCAACAAAAAGAAAATAATTTTACCATCAAAAGTGTGGGGTGCTTTTATGATTTTTACATTTTCTTCTTAGAGACTTTACTTTTACCAATATCTGTTTATTATCAAAAAATATATTAGTTGATATAGAGCACCCCACGCTTTTGATGGTAAAATTATTTTCTTTTTTGTTGATAACTCTAGTTTTATTCTAGATGTGTTGGAGATGATTTTTTTTGTTGGCCACTTTAATTTTATCCCAAGCGTGTTGAAATTACATTATTTTTCATTTTTTAGTTCGGGTTTCTAATAAAGCGTGTTGTTTTAGTTTTTT
>JASPKZ010006560.1:0-34838 GCA_030220185.1 Diploptera punctata | reverse complement strand
ATATAGAGAACGTCTCCATTCTTTAGGATGAAAATTTTACAGATGGTAGTAGACTTAAAATGAATGTTTTGATTTAGGGTGGAAAGGCATATTTATGAGATCTTGAGAGACAGGTTCATCCATAAACAACACTTGATGCTGTAGCACAACTCTAGATAAACTAATGTCAGAAAATCAACATTGGCCCCATTGTTCACTACTGTGGTAGGAATATATATGAATTTCTACTTCATCGGTAACCACATAGAAAGCCTCCTACCCTTCAAAATACGCATTTCATGGGCACAATTGATGAGTGCAACAGAATCTAAAACCACTCATCAAAGTCACATTCTTTACTTAGCATCATGGCTTCAACGACTGTGTCTTCATAGTTCCTAAATAAACATTGATCTTTCACAATATTATATTACAATTGTGAGGTTAGGAAGTGGTTTTTACAGAAGTTAGGAAATTTCCCGTCCGTGCCATAAGCCGAGTGGTTAAGGCAGGAAGCCTTGGCGCAGAGCTACGGAGACTTGCGTGGTTCGAGTCTCCATGGGGGAAGAAATGTTCTCATGGTATTTCGGCCAGTATGGGGACCGGTGCCCACCCAGCATCGTGATGCATTTGGGTAGCTACAATAAGTAGGTGGCTCCAGGTTGAGAAAACCAGCTATAACGGCGGGGGCTCGACATGCTGACCACAATGTCACCCCTACACTGGCTGATTATCATCTACTCTGTGGATGTGAGGCCCAGCAGCCGGCTGATAGGCTAGGGCCTTGTGGGCCTGTTCGTGCAGGAGTTTTTTTTTTGAGGATATTCCCAGATTCTATAAACACTTCACAAATGTGCATTGTACATAATTTTTTGCATGATGGTGTTTTCAAAATAATAAATAATAGTAAAATAAAACATCTTTGTTGAAAATATTTGCGTTCATTATAAACAATTGACTAATGTTAACACTGTGGCCAATGTTCATAAAGTACATGTCTCTTCTTGTAAGCCCATTTTCCCTTAACAGAGATTTAGGCGCTCTCTCTTCCTCTACAGGGAAGAATTTGAACCATACTAATTTAGTTACACTTGTTTTTCATACAGATGTCATTTGAGTGGTCCGTGGTCAGCGTTCCGCCCCATACTACTTCTTCCTATAACAATTATTATGATAAGTTCTAGTATAAAATCATGACTAATTATTAGTCTTATATTTTTGATAATCCTACTTATCGGATTATTTCACGAATGAAATCAAGGGTCTCTTGATTGACTGACGTCTAGAAAAACCAATGTAGTACTAGGATGGGGAAAATTCGGTAAATTTTGCTTAGAGGCCTTTTCATTCAGGCTTAAGGATCTTTTACGAGCCTGAAATCTTCAGACTCGGAACTCATGGCTTAAAGTCCCTCCCAGAGGACTTGCTCCTTGGATTTTTCCATCCTAAAAAAATCCATTGACCCCTGCCGGGTTTGAACCCGTGTACCCTCGGGGCCAGAGGCAAGGAGCATAACCACTAGTCCACCGCGGCCGATATGGTAAATGTCAAAATTAATTTAGTTGAGACTACAGCAGGCCGTGACACCAATCAGTCATAAAATGGCAAGTAAGTACAAATTTATTGTTTTGTATTGTTTCAAATAAAGTTCAGATCATTTAAAATGCAGTGATTTGTTTCGTATAATGTATATTTTTGTATATACATTGTACATAGTATAAATAAAAGGTCAGTGGATTTGCTTCCCACACAAGGTATGGTAATATGTATTATTACAGTATAATTATTTAGTTATTTATAGGTTAGCAACCCCGAAATTTAGGAAATTTAACTTTCAATCATGGTTGCATTGCTGTAACTATGACAGAATGCACTATCGTGCAAAAAATGCATTGACAATCTACTATGAACTGTGACCCTAATTGTCAGATGTTAATTTTAAACAGTGAAGACATCTGATACACATTCATACGATTGCGTTTAATATGACCAAATATAGATCATGATTTTAGTTCTATGTTTTCTTTTTAAGCTTGTTTTCTATTCATGCAGTTAGTCTATTACCTTAAAGAACTCATTAAAACATCCACTGTACCTATAAGTCTGTTTAATTGTAGTCTATATTTATAAAAATACAAGTATTTCATATAGATATCAAAAGTAAAGGTACCCATCCACATCCAATGTTTTCCTACTCATTTTTAGGAGGTAGAGAAGTCCTGAGGACCATAGCGGATAGAACTTTTTAAAAAAATACAATAAGAGGTTTGTTTAATAATTAAGACATTTTGTCTGTACATTCTTACCTCTTATGGTTGTTTTTTGTCGAACATATGTTAAACTTGTAATGGCTGATGATAGGGCTCAGAAGCCCTGAAACATATGTTCGACAAAAAACAACCATTAGAGCTAAGAAAATACAGACAAAATATCTTAATTCTTAACTGTTTCTCTGTCTGAAATTTGTCCCCATACAATCTGTTGTCAGGCATCTTGATGTCTACCTGGCAATAACATAAAGTAACCAAACAATTATTATTTATTCTAAAATTCTTTTTATAAATATTCCAGTCTGACAAATGGACAATTACTTTAATTAGAAATTCTATAATTTATGTAATTCATTTATAATGTATATGGGTTAATCTAAAGAAATGTGTTTGGTTATAGTGGAGTTGCAGATAAACAAGTATTTCAAACTAAAGTTTTAGTTATTAAATTTATTTTCATTTCCTGATCATAATCCAGCATAAAAATAAAAAAAATGGGTGTGAAATGGAATAGAATGATTCAGGCATTTATTGGGAATAGAATAAATTCCAGTTATTGATAATTAATCAGATATAATTTCTAGTGATAGAGTTTTGTTATATGACTAGTACTGGTAAAGACATATGGAAATAATCCTAGAAAGTTGTTAAATATAATGATTGAAAATAATGAAATGAAAATAAATGTTCTTCCTTTATTAATGTTCAATTATAGTTTTTTACAGAATCTGTGAATATTTAACTAAACAATGGGTTATTTTAAAATTGTAAAAATGGTAAATTTTGAAAATCGGGTGATTTGACTTTAATAGTTGACCTTCTTAGAATCAATACTTTTATTTATTTACTTTAATACAGGTAGTAAGTATCAAATGTAACAATTAAAACTCAGAGATCTGCAACTCCTCTGCAATGAGATAAACGTCTTTGGTTGATTAATTTACACCCTGTGTGTTTCAATTGCAGAAATCCAACACCTCATGGTCAGTGGGAGCCACTGGGAATCAACAACAGAAGCTATTTAGAAATTGGACACGATGAGTCCAAACCTGGATTATATGGTGTAAAACCTATAAAACTGAAAATTAAACAAGGTCTCTATGAGGACAGAATGAAATTTTGGGATTCTCTTCCTCTTAAGGAGAATCTTTAATCATAAACACTTTATATTACTGCAAAACACATTTAAACAACTAAAATTGAGTCAGTGATCCGGGGTTCGAATCCAGGTCCGAGCATTAATTTTTCTTTCTAAAATAAAACTGAGTTCAATTACCCGACCAACGCAAACTGTAGTCCATAATTTCACAGCCTACAAAAATATATAATAATTCAGTATATTTATAGCCCGCCACAGTAGTCTAGTGGTTATGTTCCTTGCCTCTAGTCCTGGGTTCAATCCCAGCCAGGATTGATGAATTTTTTAGGATGGAAAAATCCAAAGAGCAAGTCCTCCGGGAAGAACTTTCAGCTATGGATCCTGAGACTGAAGATTTTCAGACTCATAAAAGGACCTGAAACCTGAAAAAAGAGGCCTCTAAGTAAAATTTATCAATCTTCATCATTCTAGTAATACTTTAGTTGTCTACCAGATGTCTCATTGGGTCACTATGCTGAACATATACCATTCATGATATCTGTAGGGAAATAAGTGTTACTAATATGCTTGATCTAGAAATCAGGAATTTATCAGATCAAATTCAGGGATTGTGACAAGATTTACGTAGGAAAAACAAAAAGAAATTTAAAAACAAGGATGATAGAAGATCTAAGAAATGTAAAAAATGGTCAAGTGGAAAATTCAGCAGTAGCTGCTCATACTGCTCATACAAACATCTAATTGATACAAAGCCAGTTTAATTAAACAGATAGAAAAACAAAAAGAATTCATGGTCGAAATTCCCGGGGATTCTGATTTGATCCGGAGGTTCATCGGTCCACCAACGGAGGGAGGAAGAAGCAGTTCTCCTGAACGACATAACATCAGTCAACAAGAAATTACTGAGGATGAAGCTGCCAAGACTTTGAAATTGGTATAATTAGAAAGACTGGATATGAGGTGAGGTATAAAACATTTTAATTTAAATCTTGGTCTAGTAACTCCTAACACAGGAGAGGTTCAAAGAGCCATAAAGTCAATAAGTAGATGAGAAGTGCCAAATTTATTTCTTTACTTACTTACTTACTTACTTACTCACTGGCACTATCGAACCCGTAGGTTCATGGCCGCATGGACATAAGCTCTCCATACATTCCTATCCTGAGCTAATGCTTTCCAATCATTCCTGTATAATCTACTTCCTCAAATCAGAGTTAATGTTGTTCTCCCACCTCATTCTTGGTTTACCAACTGGGCGTTTTCCTTCTGGCTTTCCTACAAGAAGTTTCCATGCACGTCTTTCATTCCCCATACGCGCAACATGTCCTGCCCATCGCAGTTCTACGGGACTATTTATTTCTTTATAATTTCAAATGTAATCATTTAACTAAAATTTTAATAATATCAATTTGTGAGTTTTTCTGCATATTACAGTAACCTAGATGATTTGGAATCAGAAATATTATAACTTACATTTAAATTTAAATTCATTATACCTAGAGATCACAGATTTTCACAGTCATGATAAAAATGATAAATTGTTTATTGCAAAGAAAATGCAGTTTTCTTTATGAATGGACGGTTACAGTATCTAAAATCGCAATTTTTTTTCACGAATTTTTCACAATAAATATGTTTTATAGCAAAATAAAACAATTTTGGCAAAAAAATTTAATCAATTGGCATTTTGTTTGTTACTTTTTTTAACATTCCATGCACCTCTTAAACATTTGAAATTGTGAACATGACAGACCCTCTTTTCACAAGTCAAAGCTGGAATTGGAAAAACACACATTCCAAAAGTGATTGAGATGAACATCCGGCTGTCACTGGCACTTGGCAGAGGGAGAGGATAAAACCTAGGCTCTATTGTCCATCTAAAAGGGTCATGTGGCTGCTGGTGTTAACTCAAGGCCACCAATAATGTGCAAGTCGCTATTTACGAACTTTTCCTAAGTTGGCAGTTGAAAATTTGAGATGGGTCGAACATCAACAGTGACAATTCATCATCATCATCATCATAGTACATTCACGAATTTAGGCCATTTGTTGACCTGTTTCGGCCTCAAGAGAAACACCATCCAGAAGTCTTTTGAGTGGACGTCCTGGTCTTCTTCTTCCTGCAGGTTGATATCTTAACATTAGTTTGGGTATTCTGTGATCTTCCATTCGATGAACATGTTGTATCCATCTTGACTTATAATCAGAAATTTTGTTTTCTAAAGATTCCATGTGTAATTCTTCTAAAGTGTCTTCATTTTTTTGTGATCTAGTAGTGTGTATCCTGCAGTCCTCCGAAGATATCTCATTTCAGCAGATCTAAGTCCCTGTATATCCTTCTGTTTCAACGTCCATACTTCGCTACCACAAAAGAGTTGGAAGAGCCAGTGTTTTATACACTTTCAGTCTTGAATGCTTTTGGACTAATCAGAGCCAAATAATTTTTCCACGCCACGCTTGCTTGATTAAGTTCTTTCTCATATTTAAGACACAAATTTATCCTATATACTTTATATACCACAATAGGATTACAAAATGAATACATTGATTGGATGACAGAAACCATAAACCACAAAAAAATATTGATACTATGTAACTAGCCTAGCTGGATCTTAGTTTTCAGTATTGAAAGTCCATCATAAAACAACACACATTACTAACACATATACCCACTTAAATTAACTTAGAGAGAGGAACTGTTTTATTAATAAGAACAATAATTATAAATAGGAATGAGATGCACAAGGAAATTAAACATAGGCTCAATTCTGGAAATGCGTGCTATTATGCATTGTAGGGACTCTTATCATCCCAACTTCTCTCAAAAATCGTTAAACTGAAAATATATTAAAACTGCAATCCTCCCAGTTACATTATGGATGTGAAACATAGACTCTTATTTTAAGAGTAGAGAAAATATTACGAGTATTTGAAAATAAAATTCTTAGGATATTTTGGACCAAAGTGAGATGAACAGGCGAATGGAGAAGACCTCATTACAGTGAGCTGCATGATCTGTATAGGAAACCAGATACAATAAGGAGAGTTAAGTATGATAGACTGTGATGGGTAGGACATGCGGCACGAATGGAAAATGAAAGAAGGACTGGAAAATTGTAAAACAAACCAGAGGGAAAAGGCCCAGTGGAATACAAGAATGAGGTGGGGAAATAATATTACCATCATTTGAGGGAAGCTAGATTATACAAAGATGATTGGAAATATTAGCTTTGAATTTAAGGGTTTGAGAGTGCCAGTGAGTTAGTTTCATCATCATCATCATCATTAACAACAAGGATTAGGCCCAATGGCCTGTTCCGATCTCATTATAGGTCGAATTGGTCCTTCCATCTCTTCAATGGTCTTCCCAACGTTCTTCTCTCTTTGGTTTTAATTATACATTCTTCTTGGTATGCGCTGTTCATTCATTCATAATCCGTGCTGAAGATAAGCATTTTGGTAATATGTTATTCTTTCACAGAGATTAAATATATTAAGTTCTGTTCTTATATCTTCGTTCATAATACATATTTTCACCAATAGGAATTCCATGACGATGCTGGTGGAGATAGTTGTGTTTTTCATGTCCCCAGAGACTAAACTAGCAATTGTATAGTTTACATAGTTGTTGTTAGCTCGCCCTTGCTTGGAAAATCTTGGCGAGAAAACCACACGAAGAAGGAATTCAAATAACATCAATGTCCGAAGAGAATCTTTGACTTTTTAGCGTTAGAAACAGTGGAAGAGAGAAAAGTTGAATCAGTGATATGTCGTAATTAGTAAACACTGGTCAATAGTGTTTTGTTGCCCTTGATATAAGATTAATTTCGGATATATTTATGCTCACAATCCATGAAACTATCAATGATTTTGGAAGATTTGCTCTGTTTTTTTATCTTTATTTTAATTTTACACTACAAAAATCGGAAAAATATGAAAAATATAACAGATATATTTTATAATGTCAGTTGTTTCTTTGAAACATTAGTATACATCGACGTAAATAGAAAGAAAAATGTCGAAAACCCATGTTATACTTCAGTGTGAAACGCCTTTTATAAGATTTTCTTCTATAATTTTTTAGGGGACAATCTCTTTTTAAAGACCAGCAGTAATCTGCCATAATGTGACGGTCCCATCTACTCTACCTTTCCTTCATTACTTTTAAATCCTGGTGAAAGCGCCCTCCCTGTTTGTCATAAGTAATGCCACGAGTGATTTCCAAATTATCGATAAATTCCACGACTCACGAAGTGAGGAGTGAATTTATTCTAGAGAATTTGGAAATCAAGAGTGGCATTTGTTAGGACTATTTAACGAATAAAATAAAGCTGTTTACTCACAAATCATTATTTAACTACAGTTATTTAAAAATATTTTTATATTTAAAGTAAACGGTGATGTTTGAAAACTAATGAGAAACGATAGGTAGCCTACGCTTCTACTGCTTCTTTTGTTTATCACTGCAACCAGATCATACTATTTATTGCCAAAGGAACGCAATATGTAAGAATGCTCTCTAGTGGAGAAAAAATGAAACACATCAATCTGTATATTAATTCATTTTTGATGTCGTATACATTTAAGAAAGTGCAAACAGTGGTTTCTTTTTTTGGTGGTATAATCAATTGCTACAAATGTTGACATGTAAGCACTATTATATACAATCTGGTAGCCGTATTTGTTATAGGCTCAGTCACTGCAAAATAACGGTCAGACCTGTTCAGAATATTAAAAAGGAGGAGCTTTGCTTAATATATGATAATCCTAACGTTGATAATTATTTCGTGAAACACGTCTCTGATTGGTTGTAATACAGAAATCATTGAAACGTGATTGGTCATTGACTCCCATTTGGGGCATGAGTTAATAGTCATTATAATTTCCTAAATTATCCGGAAATCTATCCAGGTGACTGTGGAGAAAGTGTAATTTTATACTCATATTTGCTCCCAGAATCTTGAAGCTTGTCAACATGTTTTGCACAATTTCTTTATAATTTGGTGCTTTATAGTTACCTAGGAAATTTTCTACTACCAATACAAAACCCTTCTAAGCTTCACTTTCCGGAACAGTCATAACTTTGATAAAATTTGCATCTTTCATCAATTGCCAAATTTGAGGACCATGTTATATTCCGCCTTTTACTTTTCCCTACTGGGCTTCGGAAATCTTCTACAATGTATTTGAAACATTCTCCTTCCTTGTCCAACGCTTTGACGAATTGTTTTATCATATCCAGATGATATCCAGATGCACGTCGTGAGTACTTCAATTTTGTCAAATAACTGAGATCACGGCCGATGTGTGGAGTGAGGGGTGCGAGAGTGGGGATCACGTGATGTTTGTATGCGCGAAAAAATGCGCAGAAATCAAATCATGACTGGAAACAAATTTTATAAGTAACAAGCCGTTACTGTTTAAGATATGATACGCAAAAATCATAAAAAAAAAACTAGAGCACATTCAGCACTTTCATGAATATATTCGTAAACTCTGCACTTGAAAACATAGAAGTTCGCTGAGATATCCAGGGCAACAAAAAAAAAATTTTTTTTGTAGAGCTGTTTAATCAACGACACTCTTTAAAAGCTAATATAATCGCAATTATAATCTAGGGGGAGAAAGGACCAACAATTTTGACCAGAGACCTCTTCTCACAAGCTTGATATTTTCTTACATGCCCTAAATTCAGATAGGTGACACTGGTTTTCTATTCCTTTCCGAAGGAACATATACTACGACTTTTACGCGCTAAAAAATTCACAAACGCCGGCAGGGTTTATTCCCGTGAACTTTAGAACCAGAAACGAGCAGGACAAGCTCTAGTCTAGAAACAATCTATTACAGCGCCTAATAAGAATGGAAAATTTAAAAAAAACTCTAATCTTATCAATATTATATTCTCAATGTTTTTATTATCGGAAATTTAAACAGATAATAATCAAAATTAAAAAGACTGTACTTACGACTAGATTTATACATGAGGAAACTTGTAGGAATATATCTAGATCGATAAGGGACCTTTTCTTCTACGCTCACTAAATGAATTTTAAGAGAAACAGATACATTTCAAAATAAGTAAATTACTATGTGTGCGGTTGCAGTGGTTTTTTACAGAAAGGCGATGAAATGATTAAAAACCCGACAGCAAGTTTTTTAATTTTCGAGTTTCTGTAAAACCACTTCACAAAACGTGTGATGTAATATATATATATATATCTATCTATATATCGATATATATATATATAGTAAAACTTGTTTATATCCGGAACGTGATAATGCGGAAATTTATCCAATTTTAACACATTGAATTGGTCCTGGCGAAATAATAGTAATGTTACATGTATGTATTTTGCATAAAACGGAATCTGTCAAGCGCGGAAACGGAATGATATTTCTGCACAATTCATGAAAAGAATTATAAAACGGAAAGACAGAGAGACAAATAAATTAGTTTCCACGTCATTGAATTTCGTTAGGCAAAAAAAAAAAAAAAAAAAAAAAAAAAACGCGGTGAAGTATAGATTCTACTTGTATTTGAAATTTTCTTTCGGTCTAACTGCACACCCGTTATGCGAAATACAGATAACTGTCTTGTAAATAACAATTGCGCTGTAAATTCTTAATATAATATAAGTTCTGAACCGATCGTTCACAGGTAGAGTTTGTGAATTTACGGAATAAAGATGGCTGAAACGTATGTATCATTCTCATTAAGCGAAGAAGTGAAAGTGATTGAAGATAAATCTCCAAATTTCCGGACCGATGCTCCAAAGTCAAGCTCCAGCTTTTGCTAAACCCCTATGGAATAACGATTTCAAGGCAATTTCAAGTTGTCTGGACGGTTTTAAAAGATGACACCACGTAGTGTGGAATGAAATTAACGGGGAATCAAAAGATGTGGACGAAAGTGTAGTTAGTGGACGAAAACCGAAACTACATACTTCAGGATACGCGCCTAAGAGACATTTTTAACGCTGACGAAATGGGACTGTTTTTTCGCGCGTTACCGTCGAAGTCGCTCATAATACTATAAATCACTTTTCAACTGCAGCGGCACTACATTTAATCCAAGTTACGAAAAAATACATATACGGTACTATATAACCTAAGATTATTAATAAGTTTCAGTTTTTATAATGCGGAATTCTGTCCAATGTGGAAAAAAATTGGTCCCATGCGTATCCGCTTTGAGCAAGTTTTACTGTATATATATTTTTTTCTGCACGATGGTGTTTTCAAAATTATAAATAATAGTAAAATAACATATTTTTTTGGATATATTTGCGTTCATTATAAACAACTGACTGACGTTAGCAGTCTGTGCAATTTATATACGGTAAAATGCCGAAAATAATTTATTTGAGACTACAGCAGGCCGTGACGCCAATCAGGGATAAAATTGTGGTAAGTATGAATTTATTGTATTATATATTTTTTCAAATAAAGTTCAGTTCATTTAAAATACAGTGATTTGTTTCGTATAATGTATACTCACTCTACCTTTTGAATATATTTTTTGTATATACATTGTACGAAGTATACAAAAACGTCAGTGGTTTTACTTCCCGCACTAGGTAAGTAATCTGTAATATTACAGTACAGTTATTTACAGGTTGGCAACCCATAAATTTAGGAAACTGAACTTTCAATCATGGTCGTCATTCCTGTAAGTACGACAGAACTCACTATCGTGCAAATACGTCATGATTGTAAAAAATGCCCTTTGTTGCTAATGTTGACGTAATAACTGTATCGTAACGAAGCAACATCACTAAATGTGAAAATGCAAAATAATTTTACAAATTAAATTTAAAATATATTAATATTTGACAGATTGAATCCAGAAGTGTTTCATCTATCAATATATACCATGGAAATGTATATATAGACCTTCCTCTATCAGGTAAATATTCAATAATATAGCTGTCATCTTTAAATGAAGGGTACAAGGAAAAATCAAGGAAAGTCACTTTTTCGCCACTAAAAAATTGTCTCTTAATTGAGGCGATTAGAAACAAAGGGGTGTAAGTGATTTTTTTCTCTTGAAAAAAGTGAATGTGTAAAAGCATTAATCTTTTTCGAGTTATCTGGGGGAAAACACGCATCACCCGAAGTTATCATTTTAATTACTTACAATTGTCCTATACGACTTCAACTTTAAAAATGTTCTCTCAATACTGAAAAACTTGTGAATTTGTTTCTAACCTCCTCAATTAGACAACGTACCAAGTTTTTTTTTAATATGTTCCAAATTTGGAAGGCAAATAAATCCCATGATTAAATAGATTCTTTTAATCTTTCGGACTCCTAAAATATAGTACTTTCCATTGAGAATCTAATACTCTATTTTCACAATAAGTGACTAACCTGGTTCTTTTCCTGTAACCTCAAATGTGTATTAACACATCACGTGATGGACTGCATAAGCATTTGAAAGCTAACTCATTGAAAATCAAAACAAATCCAACTTTAAAATTACAAATATTCTGTTTTTCAATCTTACGGATATAAATTTTATTTCATTCTGTTTTTAAAAAAGTAAACATCCCCGTTCTTTAAAATTAACAAAACTTCATATTATCGCCTCACTATGATACTTAACAAGCGGCTCGCTTTGATACTTAACAAGCGGTTCGCTTTGTTTCCTGCAGCTGTTATATGTTATTAAAACACAAAGATCCCGAGTACCGTTACAGCCACGATGTTGCCACAAAGATATTCTTCTCTCAGTTTCAATTAAAACTCTGAACGTGGAGCAGTCGATCCAGTTATAAAATTGTATACCGTAATCAATTGTTATAATTATCAGTGATTTACTGTGATATGTAGCTCGAATAATAATATACATAATTTTATTAGTTTAATATATAAGTGATTTGAACATATGGCGGCCATAGGAAATATTTTAGACCGAACAGTTAATAATAATAAATAATAATAATAATAATATAAGTTTGAGCATGATGTGTGAATATTAAATGTAGACTTACAAGCTATATAAAGTTGAAATTAAATTATTTAATAAATAAATACATATATAATTTTAATTATAAAAGTTAAACAATGCCAAATAATAATATAAAAATTAAATAATAACATTAATAATCAATGCCTTCTGTCCTTGTGTAGGAAACGCTATGAGAAAACGTAAACAACACCGCATGTCAAGCATTGCCGTGAGGCACCCGCTTTTATATACACTGTTAACCATCAGAGTGAGGCAATAATACCGCGAGAGGCTTGCAAGACAAGTGATTTATTAATCGGCTGACCTCTTGTGTCATTTTATAGAGGTAGGCAAAAGTGTGTAAAGTGATCCAACTACAGGCCATAGACGATAATGTAAACAGTATATAGTTGGTAGGTGTGGTCAGGATGTCTCCTAATTCTTATAGTAGTAGCTATTTATTAGAGCCGCCCAAATTCATCGAGGTCCTGAGTGAACACCGATCTCCTATCTAACTAACTCACTGCCTCTATCGAACTCGTAAGTTTATGGTTGCGCGGACATAATCTCTCCATACATCCCTGCCCTGAGCTAATGTCTTCCAATCATCCACTGTATAATTTACTTCCCTCAAATCATTCTTGGTCACAACTGGGTGTTTCCCTAAGGAAACCGATCTCCTACTGACCAATATTCCATGAGAAAATTCCTTCTCCATATGGACTTGTGGACCGGTGCCAAGACATGATTCATTAGATCGTTGGATGTTTCGATGCCTATATTAATTATTTTATATGGAAATTTCCGCATTAATGATTTTGGTTCGCCTACTGCTTGCTTTTGTTCATTAACTCCAGGTTATCTATTTATTTGGAATATCAATCTTATTGATTTTTCTCCTTTAACAATTCTCTATTTTTGCAAGTTTAATACATGACACTCATTTGTTCTCAGACTACAATATTATACACTATATAAGTTAGTTATTTCGGTAGATCAACATAATGTTTCAGGTCTAGTTTAATGTAAAAGTTAACACAACAAATTTCATAAAAGTCACGAAACCTCTTGAAAGAAGTGAGTATGGCATCAAGTTATCTGGTGGAAAGCACTCATCACCCGAAGTTATATACAATGCTCAAAAAATTAGGGGATATTGTAGAATAACCTATTAAGAATATGTTTTTTTTAGGAACAGTTTAAATGCAAGAAAGGGAGAGAGGCAAGAAAATGCACGAAGGTTCCCCTAACCTCCTTAAATATCTCTTCTACCCCTTCCCCCTTCCCCCTAAACAAGAGTTTGATGAGTCATTACGTACCCTCTGTACCACACCAGCTGTCAAAGAGATCCTGATTAGGAATATGGCAAACAAACAAAGCAACATTAACATGGTGTTGAAAATGTTGCGTTAGTATGGTGTATGGTCTCCTCGAATGGCCAGCCCTGCCTCACACCTGTGTGGCATTGATGCAATGAGGTTAGCAATGAGTTCTTGGGGGATACTTGGCCCACTCTTCAATAAGAGCAAAGTGCAGCTCTGGAACCGTTGTGGGAGGTGCTGGTTTGTCGGCAATGGATCCTGCCTAATGACATCCCACACATGCTCACTCGGATTTAAGTCCGGGGAGGAAGCTGGCCATTGCATATGCTCGATACCCTCCACTATTCAGCATTGTCGTCCACCAAGCCAGCTATGTAAGTTTACAGGGGGTCGTGCATTATCGTCCATAAAAAGAAAAAAGAACACCTATGGCACCAGGCATTAAGGCACGACAAAAGGTCGGAGAATCTTATCTCTATAAAACAGTACCGCAGTCCAAAGTACCACCTTGGATGACGGAGAGGTCCGTAACGTCCAACCACTATTGACTCATGTCCACACCATCAATCCGCCGCCACCATATGGGGATCTTTTCCCCCCACGTAAAAAAGATGGATTGTTTTCGTGTCCCTTTCCTCCTCCAGATGAATACACGCAGACTATCACATTCCACGTTGAATCGCGGACTCACTCAGAAAAAAAGAACTGATCTCCATTCGGCATGCCTCCACCCACGATGTTCCTCCGCCCAGGTTCTGCGATCACTACGGTGTTGTGGAGTTAACCTGGTACACACCATGGGCCTACGGGCAATAGAGACCACTTCCATGAAGTCGATAAGGGACAGTTTGAGTTGACATCCTGCGTCCTGATTGCTGTTTTGAAGTGAATTTGCAATTGAGTAGCATTCTGCTGTTCTATTCCGACGGGATGTTAACAAGAGGGTAACGGTCATCCCTTGTGGTTGTTGCCCGTGGTCGACGTTTGTTTTCGGTTCTTCTGTGAACAGTATCTATTCTTTGAAAACGAATTCCAAAGTCTGGAAATCACGATTTGAGACAACCCCAATGGCTTGGGCCACCTCTTGTTTGCGTTCTGTCCTGCTTCAATTACTTCCTATGGCCCTCCAAGCCATTGTTCAGGTAAATCACAGTTGTCGAGGGCATTACTGTCCCTAAGGCAAAGTCGTTCACTAACTGAAAACTGGACTGGATTTAAAAACAGCAACCAAACACTCACCACCACACCACCCTGTTCACATCAACAGTACAGACACTGCCCTATGGTGTGTGTACCGAGGTTACGTAACAACTTCAAACTCTTGTTTACATTATCTTGGAGTAATAGAAAGTGATTTGCATCTAATACTGTTCCAAAAAATCGTAGTCTTAATAGGTTATTCTACAATATCCCCTTAATTTTTTGTTGAGCAGTGTATTTTGTAAGGTGTTTAAAGCGATCCTATTACAGTTATCAGAGAGCTATTGAAAAAGTAGGAGGATATGGCTAGCGCCTCTTTAGACAATTGGAGACTATTTATCTCCCGAGTTTTGAGAGTCCTGCGTGATGGACATTTTTAGTCAAGAAAAAGATATCTTGCCACGCATTGATTTTAGAGGTGTGAGTAGAACCCAGTGCCATGATCCGACCACAAGTGTTAGTCAAGTGGGTAAAAAACAACTGACTTAAGCTGCAATCGAAACTAGCGACCCTTCCCGGCTGGTAGTCTATTGCCTTAGCAATTATTCAACGTGTTTCCGACTACTCGTTTTCTGAAACTATTGTAATGAATTTTTCCTATTTGGCTTATGTTGACAGTGTAGTTTAAAACACTAATTCATCCTCTTGTTTGGTTAATTTGCCCTACACTTATTTTGTGCACCACAATTGGACTTTCCATTTTTTTTTTTTTTGGGCTGGGCGGATGAAAATAATTTTTTTCCAAAAATAAACATTAAATTAGGTACATGGTGACTTGCCTAGCTGGTTCTTTAGTTATGGCTAAGGTACATCATGGAGATAGCAAAGAAACAACACAATATAACAAAGGCATATCATACCCAAAGTTAAGTTAAGAAAGAGGAAATGTTTAATTAATAACAATCCTAAAAGAATATCTACGACCATCAGAGATTCCATGACATTGACGATAGTGGGAGTAGGTTTCGGAGCTAACTCACATGTACCATGGTAAAAGCTACCTTTACTTGACAAACCTTGGGCGAGAAACAAAATAATTAATTAATCTCGAGAGAACGTGTCAAACTGCATCAATGCCGGACGAGGAGAAAATTTGACTTTCCAACTAAAAGGGATGGCAGAAGAGGAGATCAATGGGGAAAGGAGGAAAATGTTAACCGTTGAGAGAAGATAATCTTCTAAAGGATATAACCTTAAATCATAGTTTTCCAAGTTGCAGTTTAGATTGTTTGAAACCCACTCCAACAAAAATATTCACAACAAAAGAAGTTAGAATACGTATACTCGGGGTAAAACTTACTTTAGAAGGGGACTAAAATGTTCATTCAGTGTTACGATATTATGTCTATTTAACGGGGACGCTCTTTAACCTTCTAAGATCGTTAGCGCACAATTATATTCTGAGCGAGATAGGATCAACATATTTTGCGCCAGTTATATTTTCTTCAAGCGTTGAGGTCCTTTTAACGTTTCCGTAAATACATTGACGGTACCAAAATATTTGGTGACTTTTGACGGAACCGGTACTTCAGTATTTTTACGTCCTGTAAATCCACAGGCGAATTTTATGTCCGGACTCGTGACTGGAAACCAGATGGACGCATGGTAACCATTGGTCCACCAAGATTCTATACGACGTTCAAGAAGGAAGAAGTAAACATAGGACAAAGTGAATATATTTGATATATTTTTTTCTATGGGCATGGAATATTTCTTACTTAAACTCAGTGGGCATTATCGAACCCGTAGGTTTATGGGCCGCACACGACATGAGCTCTACATACATTCCTATCCTGACGCTAATGTTTTCCAATCTTTCCTGTATAATTAACATGCCTCAAATCATGGTTAATGTTATTCTCCCACCTCATTCTTGACTGGTCTACCAACTGGGCGTTTTTCCTTCTGATTTTTGCTATAAAAAAACTTCCAGGCGCCCGTCTTTTCATTCCCCACTCTTGACACCATGGTCCTGGCATCCCAGTCTTCGAGACTTAAATGTTCTTATTAAATGTGGCTACCTAGAAAGATCATGTCGTTTACTGTTATGAAGTCTTCTCCATTCGCGTTTCTGTTCATCCTCTGTGGTCCAAAAAAATATCTAAGAACTTCAATCCAATATCAAATTACAAAAATTTTACACTTAGTGTCACATTGTTATGAACTTAAAGCTTGTGATTTGAGAATTTTTAAAACAAGGGATTTCACTTGAAAAACTAAAATGTAATTTGTTGTTTTATTCGATGTATGGGACATTTCCGCTACGTATTTTTATATGTTAATATGTATTTTCATTCCATTAGCGTGATTTAACCTCACACTTTGGATGTACGGTAATTTTAAATACCACACGTCACCGAGGCCTTACAGGTCGCACCACTTGTCGGGAGAGGGATTTAAAACACGTACTGTTTAAACCACACCGTACTGGTTGGGCCTCCTCGAATGTGTGATCAACTCAAGGTCAGGGGCCGCTCCTCCAAGACCACACAACATTAAGACGAAAACGCCATTCCACACACCTTATACTAAACATGGCTAATATGATAATGATGGCTAGATGATGTTCGGGGACCATTTTGGCTCTAGTTACAAAAATAAAATAAAACTTTTAAAATAATTAACTATTATCCTATACAGTACAAACAACTATAATATAATAATTTCCAATGAGATAACTTTCATAAAACATTTGCTGGACACACAAATTATGTAATACCTTACGGGTACGTTACGAAGCAACGCCACTGAATGTGCAATTGAACAAATATTTTAAATTAATTAAATGTCAAGATTTCACAAATTGACTTCAAAACTGTTTTATCTATAAGTTTATACTGCTAAGAATATTGGATCGATCAATGACACTCCGCTTTTCTTCTATCAGGTAAATATAAATACATTTTCAGATACCATATTTATCATCGTTTAAATGGCTCATTCAATAAGTAACAAATTTAACTCTAAACTTACCAATATATTGTATTTTATCTTATTTTAGATAACATTTTTGTTATTATGCTTTAAAATTAAGCAATGTCCTTTCTTTAAAAATAAAATAAACTCATGGAGCGATACAGTGGGCAAGTCACTTGGGATAACAGCGAGGTTAACGTTATAGCTATGTGTGATAAGTGGTTAAACCGTCGTATTGTCAAAATGTTTATACACGGGTATATTACTGCAATTCTTTTAAATGCCTCACAATTCTAGGTGGGCACCGTTTCCACACTAGCCGGGACATTCAGTGCGTAAATTTTCTTCCACATAGGGACTCGAACCAAGGAATGTTCGGTAGCTCTGCGACAAGGCGTAGTTGTCTGTATTTTTTCACTTTCAACATTATCATTATATGAACCTTTCCGCAACAAACAACTCTCTTCTATCTATGGTTTTTTTTATAAACTCTAGGTTATGTCCGTCCATAGTAATTCTGCCCGAGGGCAGGTCTTTCACTGCAATCATAGTATTTCATGTCTGTGTTTTGCAGCTTTACTAGGGAATTATAGGTGTGGTAGTTTCCCGTTTCTTTCCATAAGGTTATCTATTGTTTGAAATATCATTTTATCAATATTTTTCACAATTCTCTACTTTTTTTAATTTATTGCAGGTGTTTATTTGTTCTCCGATTTCAAAAATATATCTACATTTTTAAGTTGTTTATGTTCCTTGGTCCTTACTCTCCGATTAGGTTACTTTAAAAGTAAAAGTTAATAAAACAATGAAGTTTATACAAAAAACATTAAAATCTCATGAAAAAAATGAGTGTGTGATTGAAGGCATGCACGTCTTTCTGGAGGTATATTTGGTAACGTCTGCTTAATCCCAATTTATATCACTAGTAGTTGCTATTAGGTGGTGTAATATATCCCACTGCAGGCCTTAGGAAGCCCTTGGGATATTGCGTAGTTAAGACTCGCACCTTTCTAGACATTTGGTGCAAGATATCAGCTGGCTTGTCAGCCCTTCCCAACGGTTTTACACTTAGAAGTTATGTATGGTACTGATTTGGTTTTGACGCATATTCAAACTTAGATCAATGGGCCGTTAGAATTTTTTACGCTAGCTACATTTATATCTATAATAATTTACTTTTTTTGAATGCAACAATTTTTATAAACGTTCGGATTTATGATTCCTTGTAGTGATTATATGACTTCTTCAGGAGAGGAAGAAACCTGTGTGAATAATAATACCTCTTAGAGAATCGAATCCTCAATCTTCGGGCTTGTAGCAGTTTGCCTTTACCAATTACGTAACGTCCGCGGGCTAATGTTTTCAGAATATTTTAATGAAACTTTCACATTGTTGCCGATGACGGTTACTTTTATTTAAATTACAATATTTATCCTCTCTTCTTTTCAGGCTCTTGCACTTAACCTATGTTTTATATGTAACCCGACTTAAAATTGAATCCACCGACAGGCCTAAGGAGGCCCTTGGGGGTAGTAGGAGGTTAAGGCTCCCACTGTTTTCTAGACAATCGGAACTTGATGTCAGCCGGGTTGTAAGCCTTGCGTGAAGGCCGCTTTTACCCCCAGAACAAGCGTCTGGTATCCATTTACGCTAGAGGCTGAGTCGACCCCGGCCATAGTGCAGCCAGAAACAGAAGTTTGTTGTCCGTGTAAAAATCCTGACCCACACCGGGAACTTGAACCCGCGACCTTATAGCTATGTAGCGACAGTACCTTAACCACTACCGCTAACGGCGTCCACCCTTATATGCTACCCGACAAAGAAATTAATGTATTGGGCAGATGAGAAGAACTGTGAAACACATTATTAAAATTAGTATTTTAGTGACTGGCCTCTCTGGTTCCTAGTTGTCAGGATTCCAATTTCATTATTATAGACAGCTCAGGACCAATGCAAGATTAAGAAAACACAACAGGTATGTCTAGATGTAAGTTAGAGAGAGGAATATCAACTAATAACAAGCCGTTTAGATACAATAAGAAGATATTACGTAAATGTGATGAAACTTTATATGAACCATGAAAATTAGGAAAGGAACGATAAATGAACTACTACATACTTCTCGTTCATTTGAACTTAGGCTAATTTAGAATTTTAAAAATCCATTTTGGTCTATTCATTCATTATTCTCTTCTCCATTAACCTACTTTGTCTTTCACTTCTATCTAATTCAACTGTTTCCATAAAATTCTATACAATTCACACTATCGCATTCCTAAGTTTTTTAAATACCCCTCTCAACCCTGGTTTTCAGCGAGATTCGAACCTTGGACTGATGAACTGTAGCAACCAATCCTTGAAGGTCTTGGCTAAACAAGAAACGTTAGGAAAAACTAATCTTGTCATTAGGCCTTAAATGTAATGGTTATGTTTTCGGGAACATTTAAAAAATAAATTTAAATTTGTTGAAGAAAGAAGAAATAGCCTATAAATTATTCCTAGTATTGAAAAAATGACCTAAATTATACAATAGCAAAAAAAAAAGTCCAGAAATATATATATAATATATATACGTGACGTAACTATTACGTCATTCCCATTCTTTGTGCTCGACATTATTTGGTATTTATAAAGGAGAAAGAGCAATTTTTAAAGTTTATTTTCTAAATGAAGAAATCTAAAAAAATCTAACTATATGTGCCCTAATAACCAATGTTAAACAAAAAGTATTAATGTGATGTTAGTGTTGAGTTATTACAGTTTATTTTTTAATTTTCGACCAATGTTTGTATAATATGAAGAAATCCTCATAATATATGAATGATTTGTTCTGGATCTTACTAATTAAACAAACGCTGGACAAAAAGACTAAGGTTAATGTGAATCTATTCTTTGTTAGATATTTAATTCAAGGCAGACGTGTTAAATGTGGCACATAACTTAAATTACTATTGTTGTGTACATGGAAAGAGAATCGATATGGGTTAATCTGATAAAGGCCTATTACACAAGTCTGCATTTTAAAACTTTTTCTCAGATGGATTATTTAAAATATGTATTTTTAAATATTTTTTTTATTAAAAATGAGCTTCAGAATAATTTCGATTTTTGTGTATCACATAAGGTTGTGACACAAAATGAAGAATTTAGTATTTTCAACGATTTGTAAACTACTATAAGCACAAATTTATTTTAACTTCATGTCCACACATGAAATGTTTTTGTTAAAAACACAGGTTAAACATACTGTAAGAAAACTGTCCTAATAATTTCGTAACTACCACCACTACCCTTGTAACAAAATCAAGAAAAACAAATCGTGTGTCATTCATTTTTTGAAATCTTCTCTTCTTTGACTTTCTTTCTTGAAGTTCCCCTCCATTTTGGTCCTCCTCTTCAACATCCAACCGTAGTTGACAATCATAGTTTCATTCCATATTCCCTGGTACCTCCCCTATATCTTTTTAATATCCTGGTGAACATTTCACCTTGCTTTTCACTATAATGTCCAAGACTTTTGGTAAAGTAGTAAAGTAGTGATCTTGGATAGAAAGTGAACTTTCACACTCATGTTACAATTCAATTTTTTGAAATATTCCAACATATTTTCCACAATTGCCTTGCAATTAGGATATTTGTTATTCCCTAGAAAGTATTCAATAACAGATCGTAAAGCGGTGCCATGCTTCCTTTTTCTCTCTCATTCATTTTTTTTTTAATCTTCATCCTTCATCAGTTTCTTTATTTGCGGACCAACAAAAATTCCAGCTTTCAATTATTCTTGTGTGATAGACGGAAATTTCTTACCAAAGGCACTTGAAGCAAGGCCCATCCTGTGATAGAGCTTTTACATACTGCTTTATCAAGCCCAATTTTATATGTAATGGGTGGAAGCAGGATTTTTTGACGGTCTGCAAGTGGTTCATGTAGGATGTATTTTTAGTTCCAGGCACAACATTTCACCGCTCTGGCCAAACTTTCAACACTCCCAATGTTTTTTCTTTGCCCGACTGTCCCATTCACATAGAAAACATGGCCATTATTATGAAACCAGCTTGTTGCCCTAATAGTATTCCTAAAACTTTGAAGTCACCCGCAGATTAACCACATGTGTTCCTCATACTGGATACTTGTTAATTAGCAACTTCATGTTCTCGAATGCCACCTTCATCTGAACTGAATGGGCAATAGTAATGGACCCGTTATTAGCAACTTCATGTTCTCGAATGTCACCTTCATCTGAACTGAATGGGCAATAGTAATGGACCCGTTTATTAGCAACTTCATGTTCTCGAATGTCACCTCATCTGAACTGAATGGGCAATAGTAATGGACCCGTTATTAGCAACTTCATGTTCTCGAATGTCACCTTCATCTGAACTGAATGGGCAATAGTAATGGACCCGTTATTAGCAACTTCATGTTCTCGAATGTCACCTTCATCTGAACTGAATGGGCAATAGTAATGGACCCGTTATTAGCAACTTCATGTTCTCGAATATCACCATCTGAACTGAATGGGCAATAGTAATGGACCCGTTATTAGCAACTTCATGTTCTCGAATGTCACCTTCATCTGAACTGAATGGGCAATAGTAATGGACCCGTTATTAGCAACTTCATGTTCTCGAATGTCATCTTCATCTGAACTGAATGGGCAATAGTAATGGACCCGTTATTAGCAACTTCATGTTCTCGGAATGTCACCTTCATCTGAACTGAATGGGCAATAGTAAGTGACCCGTTATTAGCAACTTCATGTTCTCGAATGTCACCTTCATCTGAACTGAATGGGCAATAGTAATGGACCCGTTATTAGCAACTTCATGTTCTCGAATGTCACCTTCATCTGAACTGAATGGGCAATAGTAATGGACCCGTTATTAGCAACTTCATGTTCTCGAATGTCACCTTCATCTGAACTGAATGGGCAATAGTAATGGACCCGTTATTAGCAACTTCATGTTCTCGAATGTCACCTTCATCTGAACTGAATGGGCAATAGTAATGGACCCATACACATTCCTATTATGCAGTAACGCACCTTTTAGACTCCTCTATAAAAAGTCTCCACTGAGTAGGATAACACTCAACGTCATAGAAGTGCATTAACTTGTTTATGTTATTGCAGTAAACCAAACAATAATTCTGTAAGAATAAAGGAACTAGTTCTTATTCTCTGTGTCTGTACCATGAATAATGTGTTCCTGGTTCCAGAAGATTCTTATTTTTAAGTTGTGAGCCAAGTAGTTCTGCAGATTCATTTGGCAAATTCAGATCCACGGTTATTTTGTGAGAACTGTTGTGGAGTAAAGCCGTCTTCAGGTTGATATACATAATCAGTATCGTCGTCAGTGATGGTATCAAGATCACTTTCAACATCATCTTGTCAGGTTCTCTAAAACAGCTGGAGGAAGGGGAACAGACAGCTCTTCTCCATGTGAAACTGGCCTAATGACTGAAGGGATGCTTGGGTATACAATTTAGTTCTTATTTTTTTAATTGCAACCCCTGAACATTAGGCAAACAGAAGTAACAGTCATTAAGGTTTACTTCAGGCTGCCTCCACACCATAGGAATCGCAAACGGCATGCACGTTTTCTTCCCTTTTGTCCACAATCTTAACCTCTCAACGCAATAGCGGCAACTTTCTTTGAATACCCACGCCCTATCCTGTTCACTGTGTTTCACTTAAAATAAGCATAGTAAGCTTTTTTTCACGAATTCTGTAATATCCGTACTTTGCATAAGCACTGTATAATGAAGAGGATCCACAAAATATAGCAGAAAACGTTAGGATTGTTCACACATTTGCGTGTAGACATTGTCATACTTGCAGTCTCACTAGAAAGATAAAATGAGAACAGCATTCATAATGCAAGTGTCTGAGACGAACAAACACTTCCAAGGTCACCCAATAACAACCTCTGCAGCAATTGTGCCAACTTAAAGGATTAGAGGCCTGAATTGACAAATTTTCTCTCCAACAATACTCATTACCTTCTGGCACATATTATGCTCTCACCAATAAATATTTAAAAACAGATTAGGTCCATTATGAAAAAAAAACTGTACGTGACAGAACAAAACCAAGAACAGTTCTCACATCAGCATGAAAAAGTGAACTAATACACTTATTAGTTTCCAGCCATCTGATATCATGCAGACTAGTGTTATGAGGTACATGGTTCAAAATTAGGATAGTTTTTGTATTTCTAAAACCTATATGAAAGGGTTCTTCGCCCGCCTTAACTATCAAATTCCTCAGCAAACCGCAAGAATGCGTGTAAATATTAAGTAAAACTGAAATATACAAAACCTCATCGCGCCATGTTCAAAATGACTGAAACAACAAAAACAGTGACAATAGTTTGTTACAATGAACTGTTAAAACATCGTTCACTACGTAGTTCAAATGAACGAATTCTTATGACGTTCTGTTGTAACATTTTTCTGCGTAATACCAAGTATTTGGCTCCCTTGAGATTTAATTACCTTAAAAGTGGTGGGAAATTTCTGCTTTTTAAGACCAGAAGTAACATAGTTATTAACAAGCGCCCCCCCCCCTTCTTCCTGGACAAACAAACTTTGGGCGAGAACCATACAATGAAGCAATAATTATTCATGGCGGAGGTTAAGTTTGTCTTTCCAATATCACAAATGATGGGAAAGAGATCAACTGATAGAGAAACATGTTAGCCACAGATAAGGTGTCATTTCTACAAACAAAAATCTTAAACAAGTACTTACTGATCCTCCAAGTTGGGGGTTGGTTGTTAGGCCAGTCTCCGTAAAAATTCCTACAAAAGAAAGACAAAATATAATCTGGAAAAACATAGTTGAGAAGGCCATCATAAAATCAGTGTTATGATATTATTTATATTTTACGATAAACTTACTTTTAAAAGCCAAGATATTAGCATCGCAATTCAAATCCGAGCAATAGAGGCCCAAAAATACTCAAAAGACTCGTTTTTTAAGCTAGAGGTTCTTTTACGTGCCGTAAGTCTATACAGGGAACAAAATTAATTATTTCGCTTCCGAAAAAACCTAGACAGGATTTTATGCCCTAAAAATTCACTCTAGCTGGCCGTGTTTGAACCCATGCAAAATCCAGGTGCTAACCACACATATGATGGGGAAAAAAAGAGAGAGGGGGGAGGGGGAGAGAGAGAGAGGAGAGAGAGAGGGAGGGGGAGAGGAGAGGAGAGAGGGGGAGAGAGAGGAGAGAGAGAGAAAAGAGAAGAAGAAGGCAATATGTCCTCTAATTGTATGCGTATGACATGTCTTTTGTCAAATATTGCAACAATGTCACTTTTTTAAAGTTAAATTTGCCATTATGAATATTTAAACGGAGAAAACTATATATAATCTATCTACAATGGCGTGGCGCATTGTTGAGCCATAGGCTCTCACTAGTCCAAGTTAATTTTAGTTACATTATTTGCTCATAGGGGTCATGGGTGGCATGCGGTTTACACACTGCCCCAATCATACATGTAACAGGCAAACAAAGGTGAGGTTGAGGTCGGCAAATTTTGCTTAGAGGAATCTTTATTCAGGTTTAAGGATCTTTTACGAGCCTGAAAAGTCTTCAGACTCGGGACCCACAGATTAAAGTCCCTCCCGGGGACTTCCTCCTTGAATTTTTCCGTCCTAAAAAAATCCATTGACCCCCGTCGGGGTTGGAACCCGCGACCCTCGGTACGAGAGAGGCAAGGAGCATAACCACTAGTCCACCGAATCAAAACTATATATAAGCCTAATAACCATTCAAATTTATTATGGGATTTTTCCCCTAAGCATAATTAACACATTTTATTAAACAAAACATTTGCACAAAATGCGTCTTGTTGCACAGCGACAACATGAGTGATGACACAATAGCCGTAAAACGTTACGAAGCAACGTCATTGAATGGAAAATAGAAAATTACGGTCTTATGTGGTATTAATAAAATATTAATATTTTCCAGATTGGATTCAAAACTGTTTAATATGTGTAGCTGAGATTTACATATAAACCAATGGACAACGCTTCCTCTATCAGGTATAGGCCTATATTAAATACATTTTCAAATATCTTATTTATCATCGTTTAAATGCTAGTTATTATGATATATCGTGATGTATATAAGGCATGTTAATTGAAATTATCACAAATTTTAACTCTCAAATTAGAAATACTCTATTTTATCTCATGTCACATAATATTGTGTTATGCTGTTTATATTAAACTCCTTCGTTCATGAACACATAAGAACCTTGTTGGCGGGAAAGGCCTGCAACTGTCTAACCACTTAGAAGTATCCACAGTGCAAGTCGATATTCTAGATAGTACATGGGTAACATGTGCCGATCCTTCATTATTTATAGCTAGTTTCCTCAAACTTGAGCCGCTGTATTTTAGAGTTACCAAAATTCTTCATGATGCAGACCGGGCATCGGTCCCACACTGGACAAAATTGCATAAGAAAAATTTCCCTCATTGTGAATAAAACTACAGTGGGGGAAATTGGTATAAAACCACTTGTTAAAAGGGTTAACACAAGTTTATTTACTCTTCTTTGGCATTTTTCTATATTAACTTAGGAGGTGATTGAGTATAAAACAACACACCAAATAATGTCAAAAATTAATTATTCATTTCTGTCCAAAAAAAGTACACGAAAACTGAAACCACTCTCACATATGGGTGGAAATTAGTATAAAGCCATGTTGTGTATTTCACAGATTAAACCAAAAAGACTGAGCGCAAAGTTTACAACAAAGTTCTAAAATTTAGTTGAACCTCCATTGTTGTTAATTACTTGGAAGATTCTCTTTGGCATTGACTTGATGAGGGTGTTTTATTTCTTCCACTGAGATTGAAGCCCACTCTTCCTGAATAATATTTTTCTGCTCAGTCACTGTCCCAAACTGCCGTCAATTGCGATACACACGCCTTGCCAGGATCCTCCATAAGTTCTCAATCGGGTTTAAATCAGGACTTCTGACTGGCCACGTCAAAAATGGTATTTCTTTCTTCCTGAACCATTCCTTTGATTTAGCAGACACGTGAATGGAAGTATTATCTGGCTGAAAAATTAGATCTTCGCCAAATTCCTCATACATTCGTATCAATTAGGACTCCAGAAGCTCCTCAGTGTAGGACTCAGAATTCATCTTGGTGCGTATCCATGCTATTTTTGATCTTCCTTTAAAGCAGAATGCTGCCCAAATCATAACGCCTCCACCACCGAAGTTTCTACTCATTCTAACTTGCTCTTCAGTACGGAGGTCGTTCCAGTAATACTGAAGGCCACCAGGCCCGTCCAGATTAAACTTCTTCTCATCACTGAACATTACTTTATTCCATTCTGAGGTCCAGGACATGTGTTCTTCAGCAAAAGTCATTCTATCTTTCTTATGTGCATTGTTCAGAAGTAGTTTACTAAGACTTTTTTTGAATTTTAGGTTCTTGTCTTCTGACAGAATTTGTCTTAGTCGTCTGGCTGTTAATGACAACTTCAAATCAGCCTGGATTTGAGAAGAAAACATATTCTTACCTTTTGCTTTACGTAAAATGACATGTTTAGTGCGCTCAGACAATTTTCTTGTCCGTCCATATTTCCCGTTTTTTCCATATAGTGAGCCCAGTTTGACAAAATTACCAATGACACATCTTGAAGCCCCAATTTCGTAGGTATTTGTCTATTGGAAAGGCCCATTTCCTCGAAGGCATCACTAACTCTTGATTTCTCTTCATTTGATAGAGGCTTTCCACGTGGCATTGTACGTACTGCTGACTTATAACTGATGAACGATGCTCACAGACACGTCGTCTCCATGTAATTGCAGTGTTTTGTTTACATTTATGTCTTTGTAAGAGCCAGAAGTTGACTTGGCTTTATACCGATTTCCAACCCTAGGACAGCATTTTCTTCGATTTTACGTATTATTTACACATATAATACATACAAAATGAGGAGACCTGTATGAAATTATGTGCAAGATAATTATATGTAATCTATGACACACATACGGTATTTGCATAAATATTTCAGGTTGTTTTACTACTAAAAGTTAGTGGCTTTGTACCAATTTCTTCCATTGTACCGCACTTTCCGTAACTCTGCGCCAAGGCATGATGCTTCATCCCGATCCATCCTTAATTTTCTATATTATTAATTACATCAAAATTTCCAGGTCAATAATTTTCTCCCGTCTAATGATTATTTTATTTATAAACTCCAGGTTATGTGATTATTTGGGATATCCATATTTTAATATAATTATTTTCATTAGTAATTATATTTTTGTAGGTTTCTACCGTTTTTTCCCTGCCACAAATTTGAATTCAGGATTTCTCCATACTTCTCATACATTCCGTTCATTCGCACTGTGACCGGGCTTCAGACGTGATCGACCGGCACACTTGTCGTTCACAGACTTCTTTAAATATAGGGGCATCATCTCATCTCACCCCTCATCCCGACACTAAGTTGGGACACGAATTGAGGATATTATATAATAATAATTATCTTTATCAAGTTAGACTACTCCTTAATGGTTTATTATTTTGTCCTCAGACCTTAAAATTATACACTCTTAAGTTAGGTGCCTACGAGCAAATTGTTAGGATTTCACATTTATATGGGGATGTTCTATAATTGTTTATGTTTTATTGTTGGACATGTCTAAGTTTTATTTTAAAAACAGAATTATCTCAAAATTCTGATGTACATTTTTGCACCGTAACTTATTTCTAGATATATTTAGTGATTTATCAAAATATATTCCTTAATTAACTTTTAATGGAGAAATATTAAATTTAAATACAGTATTAATAATAAATACAGATAGATCAGTCTTAGACGGAAGAATAAACAAAGCAAATTTCACATTTCAAGTTTGAGTAATTAGAAATGCGAAAGTTTGACGTTTGTTAAAAAATCATGCGTCAATGTTTGAACGGACATGATCTACATATGGAAAATATACTATGAAGGGTTAGAGAAACCTAGCACGCATAGGGATATGACATGTAAAAACAATGTATTACGACCGATGCTACTGTCGAACGGATTAAATTTAAGCTCAACTTTTACGTAAAGTGTCCCTAAGAGTGAGCGCGATGGGAAGAAAAATAAAAATAAAAACGGGCCGAGATTAGTGTCGGATCCATGGCCATTATAGTCGACATGTTGATTATTGAAATCCCGATGATATTTAATCAGAACTTTTGACATCTAGTCTTCTTTGGAGGGTGAGGGTGGTAAAGGAGAAACAAAATAGAAACGTAAAAAATGAACGAGATTATGTAGTGCGAATTTTGTAAGCGTCGTAGTCGGTAGACAGATTGGTTACATCCAGATGACATTTAAACAATAATCGAAAATATTCGATCAACGATAACTATATATGATGCCTTTTTATCACGGATGGTAAAAATAGTGTTGTAGGCCTATACACCTTGTACATTATGCAACACATAATCTGTTTTAAGTGCAAGATGACTGGTAAGTACTGCATTTTGGGAGTTGTTAATAAATAATTAAAACATATAAAAGTAAGTAAAATTATGTGAAAATAATTGTAAAGTTATATATTCCGCTACGTTCTAATACTCGTATTTATTTGTTTTAGTAATATTAGGGACTGTATATCTTAATTTAGGTTCAGGACCTATGTTTAAAATACATTCACTTACACGAAGATTCCTCTGGATTGTTTGTTATTTATCATCGGTAGTATAAATATATTAACCTCAACTTTTTTATAATATTGGTGAATTTTATGAGAAAAAATGTAATAACAGTACAAAGCTTGGACAAAGAACTAACACAGTATTTTATTAAAACATAAATTTTTATTCCTTATAATAAAAATGAATTATTACATATTTTGAATATTTCAACTACATATTTATAGATTAATATCCCATAAAAATCCAGATTCTACTTATAATCACAAATTTTGTTTTCTAAAGTTCAATACCGTATGTAATTTTTCTAAGATGTATTCATTTTTTATGACTATTTAACTCATGCCACAAATGCTAGTCAAATGACCAATCACGTTTCAATGAATTTTGTTTTACAAACCAATGACAGTCGTGTTTCGCCTCGCTCTTTATCGATTTCTCTTTATCAGCTCCTGATTTTGTAAGAAAAAGAAAGCTCCTTTTTAATGTTCTGAACAGGACAGAACATTATTTTTCTCCAACAAATACATTGAATATAGCAAATAATGAACAGATTCCTTGATTTTAACCGAGTTGTTTACTAAAAAAAATGAATAACCCGTAATGTTGATTATGGTATATAGTTTGATCTGTTTCATTATTTCTCCACTTGGGTGCATTCTACAATATTGCGATCCTATTTGGCAATAAATAATATCAAGCTGCAGTGAATGAACATAACCTCACATTTCTGATTTGTTTTCAAACATCGCCGTTCACATTAAATACATAACTATTTAAAATAACTATAGTTAAACAATGATTTGTGAGTAAACAGCTTAATTTTATTCGTTAAATAGTCCTAACAAATGCCACTCTTGAGTTCCAAATTCTCTAGATAAATTTGGAAATCACTCGTGGCATTACTTATGATCATTTTAGTGTGTACCCAGCAGTCTTTTGAAGACAAAACGAACCATTTTATTACATCGTAAGTTAAAATGTGCATTTCATTATTAGACTTATTAAATAAGATAAACTACATAAAGTAACAATTTCAGAATTATTCTAACTCTGTAATCTAAATAAGTGTAAAAAACAACTTTACTGTGCACTATTATGTTCTAGTGTTTATTGGATCATTATAGAAGATAATTATACGTGCAAGACATTGTGGCAAACACTAGCAGACTTCAAAGAAATAATTAGTATCTGTTTTTCTTCGCCAATTTTAGAGACCATCCCAATCGAAGTGCATGAAGAAAACTTGGTGAAATTCTTCATTCTCATCTGCTGAAATATCGTCAATTTGCAGCACTTCATATCTCTCAACCTTATAATGCTTATAGCAAAATCCCTAAAATAATGAAATGATGATAATGTAGTTTCTTACAATTAGTAGAACAATATTTAGAAGGTAGCAAAATATGCCGTTCTTAATATTACAGATTTTATCTTTAACTTAATCGAGATTATTGGTAAAATAAATCGTTTAAACGTTTTATTGCACAACACACTGTATTTAAGTGTCACAGCAACGTTATAAATTCATTTAATTTAACGCCCTGACATTAGGAGCAAAGTCACTTTTCGGTAAACATCCCATTATAATTCGCCATTCAGATTAATTTGGAGGATTTCAAACAGACTTATTTTTCATACGGTCCTAGTTCATGACACTGTCCCTATCACAACACAAAACACACACCATGTGATGGGAAGATGTTAAGTCGGTATAGATGTTCTGCAAGGAGGTCATGGCCAGTAAGGATTTGACATGCTACAACTGATTTTTATCCTTCACTTTTTTGGTACATTATGGCGTGTTGCAAAGATGGCGTGTTCCATTTTCTTTTTCTCCCAAGCTGAAGTTTCTATAGTGTTGGGCTACCATTTATTGTCCACATTTCTATTGAATGCAGCTTCACGAGCCGATCATTTGTATGATAAATTGGGGGCCCTTCCTTGGCGAATGTGGTATTTTATTACATTACCTTGTATTCCATAACGGGAATGGGACCCTTGAATGCTTAATTATTTGCTGGATATTTTGGAAGTCTCTGAATAAGGCCTGAATGTTAGATACATGAGAACATGTGTCAAAGCATTTTCTTTACCACAGTAAAATACTACATTTTTTAAACTTTCTTGCCTGACTTACAGTGTTGAAGGGCAACATTTATGGCTTTTAATTTTCATTCGAGTTGATGCAGTAATTTCCAATCATATAGAGGGACAATTCTGTGCCTTAACACCGACTCGACATTACCCCAAGCTAAAACTCCAGGCCACTAGATGAGATCCTATAGGTGCCCATCCATTCATAGTAATTCTGCCGGGGGGCAGGTATTTCACTGCAATCATAGCATTTTCATGCTACGCTCTACAGCTTTCTAGGACACGGGGAAATACAGGATTGATGGTGGTACTCCCGTTGCTTTCCACACCGGTGATAGGAATGATAATGAGTATGATGGCCGGTTGATTTATATCATCATCTCTTACGAAAAAAGTAAAAGGCCCAAAGCCTGTAAGGTGTTTGAGTCAAGCATTCTCGTCTATCTTTTCTAGGACAAATCCCAAGATCTCTTCCATTGAGGGCAGTATTGAAGCATGTCATAACATATATATATATATAAATATGTGTGTGTGTGTGTGATGTGTGTGTGTGCGTGCGTATGCGTGTGCGTGTGCGTGTGTGCGCTTGTGTGTGTGTAGCCATTCATCTCAAGGAAACAATCTGTTAACAGTTTCTCAGTACCGTTGTTTTTCAGTTTCAATGTTTTCCTAACATCAGTCAGCCAATATTAGCCGTGTAACAGCCATAGTGCTTGTATTTTGTTTCTTCCCGAGACTACAAAACAACAACAAACACGACCAATCTACAGATAAGTTTCAATTAGATTAAAGTTAGATACACTAGCAGTTAAAATCTCTTTGAACAATTAAAAAGATAAACACTGTACCCATCTAATATTTTATACTTAGTTAACTTGTTAAAACAAGCAAATGTTTTTATTTCCTCGTTTTAATTTTCAATAGACATATAATGAAATGAATAATTACACAGCAAATAAGGATTTACTCTCTGAACTGAAAAAACCCAGTTTTATTAAAAAAAAAATAATTTGAAGTTAATAGATACGATCTGTAAGACTTAAGAATTTGAAAATATGCTCAAAATACGATTGATGGAAAAGTATCTACATTAATTTCCTCTCGTCATCACAAAATTCTGTAAAATATTATACAACATATAAAATCAGTGTTTAATAAAACAAACACATTATCAGCTCAATGCACATTTATAAAAAAAAAGAATGAGGGACTCTTGATGCTCGAACATTTCAAGTTTTAAAACGCGCGATTCACACGAGTAATCTAAATACACAGTAGAGCTACAACACGTTCCCGTTCCTCCACTGAAGAGCACTATTTAAAGAACAGCAAGCCACCAACGCTTAAGCTCAGTGCCTTATGGCTTGCTTCGTATGCAAGAGGTCACAGCTTCGGTTCCCGATTAGGTTATTTTTTTAATTGTTACAGATTGTTCTCTATTATATTCTATTTGTCCATTCATAAACCAAAAACGAACTAACTATTTGAAAGGGTTACCTATTTATTTTTATTATTATTAATTAATTATTATTATTATTATTATTATTTATTATTATTATTAGTTATGATTATTATTATTATTATTATTATTATTGTCCATCATCTATGGGCTAATATGTAGGCTGGACCTGACCTATAATGAACCAAATATATTTTTAATTTGAGGATGAAACGATTTCCTCACTAATACGTATTACATAAATACACAAATATATGAAGCTATATTACTTTATTACAAACATTTATAGCATTATTATTAAAACGTGGTACTGCACACACAATTAAATTTATACCGGTAGTTAAATAGTGTTATAGAGTTTACCTAATATAGTGTAAAGTGGGATGTAGATTACGTGGATGGAATTAAAGGTTGTAGGATGATTTTTGCGGATATACTAAAAAACAAAAAAAAGTCATTGTCGTAGGGATTTGAAGCCTGACTCTGACAATATAATTAATTTTCTCGTAATGGTTTTTAACGATTTACGCTACTCTCACGGTCAGATACTAGTCTGTCTAAATCCGGGTGTGTCCTTGTTTAGTTTTTACGCAATGCACACATAGTTGAACCATGTTCGAAATGTCGTAATTTGAGTAATATTGTATACACGTCGAAACACTCGTAAATATCTACAAATATGTCTCCATCATTGATATTTAATTTATTTATGACCATTAAACCAAATACACCGTATTTGAAACATTTAGCAATGCGCTATCTCGTGAAACACCTGCTCTAAGCTCTTCGAGCATGCGCAGTGGGTGATAACAGCAGGGGATTCTGCGTTTTAAAGCCGCTCATTCTTTTTTTTTTTTTTGTGCTATGAGTACATTTTTTTTATTTGCTGGATATTACGTAAGTTTCTTGTATTTTAAACCACAAATAGTAAAAATGTATGATTTTTGGTGACAATGCAAGAACGAAAGCTGATATGTTGTTATGCATGCTATTCTTCAACATCTGATATATTAAAAAAACTATTAAGAATTTTTTTTCTTATTCTAGGGATGGCGTGGGAAATGAATATCACTGCACAGTGATCCACAATCTAGAAGTCACTATTTGGCTAACAAATTTATCTACATGCGTAAGATAAATTATAAGTGTGTAGTACCGTATATCTGACTCCGCATATTGATGCGAGGACTTTAATTAGTTGTTATGTGCAAAATATTAGTTAGTACCTGATTTTAACAAAACTTATTTGCAAGATACTTCGATATATATTTAATCTATAATCACTGATAGGCGAATTAATTTAGAAATAATTATTATTATTATTATTCATATTATTCCCTATATCTTTAATGTTTAACACTTATTCCTATGTTAAAGTTGTATTTTTCTCTTGTACATTCGTCTGGACCTGCCACCCCATAAGCTCCAGTCCTCTTCTTCACAATATACTTGTACCCCCCCCATGTGTTGACGACTCTCGATCACTTCACAAGTCTGAGAGTCTGAGAGTCTGGCCAGATGTCCTGCGTATATCGGGGGGAAGTCTGGCGGATGACGGCCGGGATGTCGGGGAAGAAGTCGGGTGAATGTGTGGGGAAGTCGGGTGGAGGTAGGGTGGAATTCGGGCGGAAATCCGGCGGAATTCGGGCGGAAGTCGGGAGATGACGGGCGGATATCGGGCGGAAGTCCGGCAGATATCAGGTTGGATGTCGGGCTGAAGTTGCTGGCACCATGTCATGGCTGAAATCATGCTGAAGTCATGGCAGCAGGTCATGGCAGCAGGTCATGGCTGAAATCATGCTGGAGGTCATGGCTGGAGGTCATGGCTGATCTTGGCTGGAGGTTATGGTTTGTCTGT
>JASPKZ010006559.1:0-10775 GCA_030220185.1 Diploptera punctata | reverse complement strand
AGATAGTAGTTTTGCCATTTTTATGAAGTTTCGAAAAATGTGATATATTTTTGTCAAACTGTAAGAATATAACATTTTTCAACACAATTCGAAAGTTATGTACTATACTGGATTTTTTGCATCATAACGCTTTACACTGTCCAGAGAAAGTAGTTGTTGCAGTTTCTTGTAATCGAGAATTTTTACATTTTTTTGTTAACCTGTGATTCGATAACCACGGAAAACTCAATTTGAATATCTGGTTGACAACCGGATATTTTGCATTATAAATCCGTGGACACAGTCTGTAGATAGTTGTTTTGCATTTGTCTGAAGTTGCGAGGAAATTTGACGTTTCTGGTGAAAACTGTAAGAATATAACATTTTCCAACAAAATTTTGTAATTCAGTACTTATACTGGTTTCTATGCATCATGAAACGCTTACTCTATCTCAGAAGTAGTTTATACAGTATGTTAATAATCGTGAATTTTTTACATTTTTTGTTAATCTCAAAGACTATTACCACGAAAACACTCATTTTGAAATTCTGGATCATACCGGATTTTTTGCATTATAAATCCAGGACACAGTCTCTAGATAGTAGTTTTGCATTTTTGAAGTTTCGAAAAATTTGATATTTTCCTGTCAAACTGTAAGAATATAACATTTTCCAACACAAATTTGTAATTCAGTACTTACTGGTTTCTATGCATCATGAACGCTTTACTCTATCTCAAGAAAGTAGTTATGCAGTATGTTAATAATCGTGAATTTTTTAACATTTTTTGTTAATCTCAAAGACGATAACCACGGAAAACTCAATTTTGAAATTCCGGATTCATACCGGATTTTTGGCATTATAATCCAGGACACAGTCTCTAGATAGTAGTTTTGCATTTTTAATGAAGTTTCGAAAAAAATTTGACATTTTCAGGACAAACTGTAAGAATATGACATTTTCCAACATAATTTCCAAATTCTGTACTTTACACAGGATTTATTACATCATAAACGCTTAACACTTTCTCAAGAATGTAGTTATGCAGTTTCTTAATTATCGTGAATTTTTACGGTTTTTTGTTAAACTGTAAGACGATAACCACGGAAAACTCAATTTTGAAATTCTGGATTTACACCGGATTGTTTGCATTATAAATCCGGAACACAATTTCTAGATAGCACTTTTGCATTTCTTGAAGTTTCGAAAAATTTGACATCTTCTGGTTCAAACATGTAAGAATATAAAATTTTCAAACACAATTTTCAAATTCTGTACTTGTACTGGATTTTTTGCATCATAAACGCCTTACACTTTCCCAACAAAGTAGTTGTGCACTATCTTAATAGCCGTGAATTTTTGCACTTTTTTTAATGTCTAAGACGATAACCACAGAAAACTCAATTTTGAAATTCTGGATTTATACCGGATTTTTGGCATTATAAATCCAGGACACAGTCTCTAGATAGTAGTTTTACATTTTTATGAAGTTTCGAACAATTCGACATTTTCTGGTCAAGCTGCAAGAATATGACAATTTCCAACACAATTTCCAAATTCTGTACTTACACTGGATTTTTTGCATCATAAACGCTTCACACTTTCTCAACAAAGTAGTGTTGCAGTATCTTAATAATCGTGAATTTTTACATTTTTTTGTTAATGTCTAAGACGATAACCACGGAAAACTCAATTTTGAAATTCTGGATTTATACCTGATTTTTTGCATTATAAATCCAGGACACAGTCTCTAGATAGTAGTTTTTCATTTTTATGAAGTTTCGAAAAATTTGACATTTTCTGGTCAAACTGTAAGAATATAACATTTTCCAACACAAATTTTCAAATTCTGCACTTATACTGGATTTTTTGCATCATAAACGCTTTACACTTTCTCAAGAAAGTAGTTATGCAGTATCTTAATAATCGTGAATTTTTACATTTTTTTTATAATCTCTAAGATGATAACCACGGAAAACTCAATTTTGAAATTCTGGATTTATACTGGACTTTTTTGCATTATAAATCCGGGACACAGTCTCTAGATGGTAGTTTTGCATTTTTCTGATGTTTCGAAAAATTTTGACATTTTCTGGTCAAACTGTAAGTATATAACATTTTCCAACACAATTTTCAAATTCTGTACTTACACTGGATTTTTTGTATCATAAACGCTTTACACTCTCTCAAGAAAGTAGTTGTGCACTATCTTAATAATCGTTGAATTTTTACACTTTTTTTTGTTAATCTGTAAGACGATAACCACGGAAAACTCAATTTTGAAATTCTGGATTTATACCGGATTTTTTGCATTATAAATACAGGACACTGTCTCTAGATAGCAGTTTTGCATTTTTTGAAGTTTCGAATAAGTTGACATTTTCTGGTCAAACTGTAAGAATATAACATTTTCCAACACAATTTTGATGTTTATGTACTTATACTGGATTTGTTGCATCATAAACGCTTTACACTTTCTCAAGAAAGTATATATGCAGTATCTTAATAATCCTGATTTTTTTACATGTTCTTGTTAATCTCTAAGACGATAACGACGGAAAAGTCAATTTTGAAATTCTGGACTTGACACCGGATTTTTTTAATTACCAAATCCAGGGCACAGTCCTCCAGATAGTAGTTTTGCATTTTTTGAAGTTTCGAAAAATTTGACATTTTCTGGTCAAACTGTAAGAATATAACTTTTTCCAACACAATTTTCAAATTCTGTACTTACACTAGATTTCTTGCTTCATAAACGCTTTACACTTTCTCAAGAAAGTAGTTATGCAGTATCTTAATAGTCGTGAATTTTAACATTTTTTCGTTAATATCTAAGACTATAACCACGAAAAACCGCAATTTTGTATATTAGGTTTGACACCGGATTTCTTACATTACAAATCCGGGACACAGTCTCTAGATAGTAGTTTTTGCATTTTTTGAAGTTTCGAAAAATTTGACATTTTCTGGTCAAACTGTAAGAATATAACATTTTCCTACACAATTTTCAAATTCGGTTCTTACACTGGATTGTTGGCATCATAAACGCTTTACACTTTCTCAACAAATTAGTGTTACACTATCTTAATAATCGTGAATTTTTACATTTTTTGTTAATGTCTAAGACGATAACCACGGAAAACTCAATTTGAAATTCTGGATTTATACCGGATTTTTTGCATTATAAATCCAAGACACAGTCTCTAGATAGTAGTTTTGCATTTTTATGAAGTTTCGAAAAATTTGACATTTTCTTGTCAAACTGTAAGAATATAACATTTTTCAACACAATTTTGAAGTTATGTACTTATACTGGATTTTTTGCATCATAAACGCTTTACACTGTCCCAAGAAAGTAGTTGTGCAGTTTCTTAGTAATCGAGAATTTTTACATTTTTTTGTTAACCTGTGATTCGATAACCACGGAAAACTCAATTTTGAATATCTGGTTTGACACCGGATATTTTGCATTATAAATCCGGGACACAGTCTGTAGATAGTTGTTTTGCATTTGTCTGAAGTTTCGAGAAATTTGACATTTTCTGGTCAAACTGTAAGAATATAACATTTTCCAACAAAATTTTGTAATTCAGTACTTATACTGGTTTCTATGCATCATGAACGCTTTACTCTATCTCAAGAAAGTAGTTATGCAGTATGTTAATAATCGTGAATTTTTTACATTTTTTTGTTAATCTCAAAGACGATAACCACGGAAAACTCAATTTTGAAATTCTGGATTCATACCGGATTTTTTGCATTATAAATCCAGGACACAGTCTCTAGATAGTAGTTTTGCATTTTTTGAAGTTTCGAAAAATTTGACATTTTCAGGACAAACTGTAAGAATATAACATTTTCCAACACAATTTTTAAATTCTGTACTTATACTGGATTTCTTGCGTCATAAACGTTTCACACAGTCTCAAGTAAGTAGTTATGCAGTTTCTTAATAATCGAGAATTTTTACATTTTTTGTTAAAATCTAAGACTATAACCACGGAAAAACCCAATTTTGAATATCTGGTTTGACACCGGATTTTTTGCATTACAAATCCGGGACACAGTCTGTAGATAGTAGTTTTGCATTTTTTGAAGTTTCGAAAAATTTGACATTTTCTGGTCAAACTGTAAGAATATAACATTTTCCAACACAATTTTTAAATTCTGTACTTATACTGGATCTCTTGCGTCATAAACGTTTCACACAGTCTCAAGTAAGTAGTTATGCAGTTTCTTAATAATCGAGAATTTTTACATTTTTTCGTTAAAATCTAAGACTATAACCACGAAAAACCCAATTTTGTATATTAGGTTTGACACCGGATTTCTTACATTACAAATCCGGGACACAGTCTCTAGATAGTAGTTTTGCATTTTTTGAAGTTTCGAAAAATTTGACATTTTCTGGTCAAACTGTAAGAATATAACATTTTCCTACACAATTTTCAAATTCGGTTCTTACACTGGATTATGTATAACTGTAGGCTTTCACGGCCGGCGTCTTGATCCCTATTAGGTTCGTCTTCCGGGCATATAGGCCGTGGTCCAGTCGTTCTTCTACTCGACGTTTCGTCTACTGCTGCGGTAGACATCTTCAGGAGATACTGCGTGCTCTCTGTGAACTCCTCAACAGTCGGCTGCAGACTGGCTGGTCGTTGGAAACTCCCTCCCTATTTATAGGCACGCCCCTGGTGGAGAGGCGGTTTTCTGCGCGGTCCGTGTTGCGTGCTGTTTTGTCCAGGCTGTCGCTAGCAGAAGTCATAGGCTTCGTTGTCGTATTGTGCAGTGCCGGGATCCAGATTTTGTTTATCTTCATGGTTTCTTCTTTTTTGTTAAAGGAATTGTTGTGTTTATATATTTCAATGGCTTCTCTGTACAAAAATTCCTTTAACAAAAAAGAAGAAACCATGAAGATAAACAAAATCTGGATCCCGGCACTGCACAATACGACAACGAAGCCTATGACTTCTGCTAGCGACAGCCTGGACAAAACAGCACGCAACACGGACCGCGCAGAAAACCGCCTCTCCACCAGGGGCGTGCCTATAAATAGGGAGGGAGTTTCCAACGACCAGCCAGTCTGCAGCCGACTGTTGAGGAGTTCACAGAGAGCACGCAGTATCTCCTGAAGATGTCTACCGCAGCAGTAGACGAAACGTCGAGTAGAAGAACGACTGGACCACGGCCTATATGCCCGGAAGACGAACCTAATAGGGATTACACTGGATTGTTTGCATCATAAACGCTTTACACTTTCTCAACAAATTAGTGTTACACTATCTTAATAATCGTGAATTTTTACATTTTTTGTTAATGTCTAAGACGATAACCACGAAAAACTCAATTTGAAATTCTGGATTTATACCGGATTTTTTGCATTATAAATCCAAGACACAGTCTCTAGATAGTAGTTTTGCATTTTTTGAAGTTTCGAAAAATTTGACATTTTCTGGTCAAACTGTAAGAATATAACATTTTTCAACACAATTTTGAAGTTATGTACTTATACTGGATTTTTTGCATCATAAACGCTTTACACTGTCCAAAGAAAGTAGTTGTGCAGTTCCTAGTAATCGAGAATTTTTACATTTTTTTGTTAACCTGTGATTCGATAACCACGGAAAACTCAATTTTGAATATCTGGTTTGACACCGGATATTTTGCATTATAAATCCGGGACACAGTCTGTAGATAGTTGTTTTGCATTTGTCTGAAGTTTCGAGAAATTTGACAGTTTCTGGTCAAACTGTAAGAATATAACATTTTCCAACAAAATTTTGTAATTCAGTACTTATACTGGTTTCTATGCATCATGAACGCTTTACTCTATCTCAAGAAAGTAGTTATGCAGTATGTTAATAATCGTGAATTTTTTACATTTTTTTGTTAATCTCAAAGACGATAACCACGGAAAACTCAATTTTGAAATTCTGGATTCATACCGGATTTTTTGCATTATAAATCCAGGACACAGTCTCTAGATAGTAGTTTTGCATTTTTTGAAGTTTCGAAAAATTTGACATTTTCAGGACAAACTGTAAGAATATAACATTTTCCAACACAATTTTTAAATTCTGTACTTATACTGGATTTCTTGCGTCATAAACGTTTCACACAGTCTGAAGTAAGTAGTTATGCAGTTTATTAATAATCGAGAATTTTTACATTTTTTTGTTAAAATCTAAGACTATAACCACGGAAAACCCAATTTTGAATATCTGGTTTGACACCGGATTTTTTGCATTACAAATCCGGGACACAGTCTGTAGATAGTAGTTTTGCATTTTTTGAAGTTTCGAAAAATTTGACATTTTCTGGTCAAACTGTAAGAATATAACATTTTCCTACACAATTTTCAAATTCGGTACTTACACTGGATTGTTTGCATCATAAACGCTTTACACTTTCTCAACAAATTAGTGTTACACTATCTTAATAATCGTGAATTTTTACATTTTTTGTTAATGTCTAAGACGACAACCACGAAAAACTAAATTTGAAATTCTGGATTTATACCGGATTTTTTGCATTATAAATCCAAGACACAGTCTCTAGATAGTAGTTTTGCATTTTTATGAAGTTTCGAAAAATTTGACATTTTCTGGTCAAACTGTAAGAATATAACATTTTCCAACACAATTTTTAAATTCTGTACTTATACTGGATTTCTTGCGTCATAAACGTTTCACACAGTCTCAAGTAAGTAGTTATGCAGTTTCTTAATAATAGAGAATTTTTACATTTTTTTGTTAAATTCTAAGACTATAACCACGGAAAACCCAATTTTGAATATCTGGTTTGACACCGGATTTTTTGCATTACAAATCCGGGACACAGTCTCTAGATAGTAGTTTTGCATTTTTTGAAGTTTCGAAAAATTTGACATTTTCAGGACAAACTGTAAGAATATAACATTTTCCAACACAATTTTTAAATTCTGTACTTATACTGGATTTCTTGCGTCATAAACGTTTCACACAGTCTCAAGTAAGTAGTTATGCAGTTTCTTAATAATAGAGAATTTTTACATTTTTTTTTAAAATCTAAGACTATAACCACGGAAAACCCAATTTTGAATATCTGGTTTGACACCGGATTTTTTGCATTACAAATCCGGGACACAGTCTGTAGATAGTAGTTTTGCATTTTTTGAAGTTTCGAAAAATTTGACATTTTCTGGTCAAACTGTAAGAATATAACATTTTCCAACACAATTTTTAAATTCTGTACTTATACTGGATCTCTTGCGTCATAAACGTTTCACACAGTCTCAAGTAAGTAGTTATGCAGTTTCTTAATAATCGACAATTTTTACATTTTTTCGTTAAAATCTAAGACTATAACCACGAAAAACCCAATTTTGTATATTAGGTTTGACACCGGATTTCTTACATTACAAATCCGGGACACAGTCTCTAGATAGTAGTTTTGCATTTTTTGAAGTTTCGAAAAATTTGACATTTTCTGGTCAAACTGTAAGAATATAACATTTTCCTACACAATTTTCAAATTCGGTACTTACACTGGATTGTTTGCATCATAAACGCTTTACACTTTCTCAACAAATTAGTGTTACACTATCTTAATAATCGTGAATTTTTACATTTTTTGTTAATGTCTAAGACGATAACCACGGAAAACTCAATTTGAAATTCTGGATTTATACCGGATTTTTTGCATTATAAATCCAAGACACAGTCTCTAGATAGTAGTTTTGCATTTTTATGAAGTTTCGAAAAATTTGATATTTTCTTGTCAAACTGTAAGAATATAACATTTTTCAACACAATTTTGAAGTTATGTACTTATACTGGATTTTTTGCATCATAAACGCTTTACACTGTCCAAAGAAAGTAGTTGTGCAGTTTCTTAGTAATCGAGAATTTTTACATTTTTTTGTTAACCTGTGATTCGATAACCACGGAAAACTCAATTTTGAATATCTGGTTTGACACCGGATATTTTGCATTATAAATCCGGGACACAGTCTGTAGATAGTTGTTTTGCATTTGTCTGAAGTTTCGAGAAATTTGACAGTTTCTGGTCAAACTGTAAGAATATAACATTTTCCAACAAAATTTTGTAATTCAGTACTTATACTGGTTTCTATGCATCATGAACGCTTTACTCTATCTCAAGAAAGTAGTTATGCAGTATGTTAATAATCGTGAATTTTTTACATTTTTTTTGTTAATCTCAAAGACGATAACCACGGAAAACTCAATTTTGAAATTCTGGATTCATACCGGATTTTTTGCATTATAAATCCAGGACACAGTCTCTAGATAGTAGTTTTGCATTTTTTGAAGTTTCGAAAAATTTGACATTTTCAGGACAAACTGTAAGAATATAACATTTTCCAACACAATTTTTAAATTCTGTACTTATACTGGATTTCTTGCGTCATAAACGTTTCACACAGTCTGAAGTAAGTAGTTATGCAGTTTATTAATAATCGAGAATTTTTACATTTTTTTGTTAAATCTAAGACTATAACGACGGAAAACCCTATTTGAATATCTGGTTTGACACCGGATTTTTGCATTACAAATCCGGGACACAGTCTGTAGATAGTAGTTTTGCATTTTTTTAAGTTGCGAAAATTTTGACATTTTCTGGTCAAACTGTAAGAATATAACATTTTCCAACACAATTTTGAAGTTATGTACTTATACTGGATTTTCTGCAAAATAAACGCTTTACAATGTCTCAAGAAAGTAGTTATGCAGTATCTTAATAATCGAGATTTTTCATTTTTTGTTAACCTGTAAGACGATAACCACGGAAAACTCAATTTTGAATATCTGGTTTGACACCGGATTTTTTGCATTACAAATCCGGGACACAGTCTCTAGATAGTAGTTTTGCATTTTTTGAAGTTTCGAAAAATTTGACATTTTCTGGTCAAACTGTAAGAATATAACATTTTCCAACACAATTTTCAAATTCTGTACTTACACTGGATTGTTTGCATCATAAACGCTTTACACTTTCTCAACAAATTAGTGTTACAGTACCTTAATAATCGTGAATTTTTACATTTTTTGTTAATGTCTAAGACGACAACCACGGAAAACTCAATTTTGAAATTCTGGATTTATACCGGATTTTTTGCATAATAAATCCAAGACACAGTCTCTACATACTAGTTTTGCATTTTTATGAAGTTTCGAAAAATTTGACATTTTCTGGTCAAACTGTAAGAATATAACATTTTCCAACACAATTTTGTAATTCAGTACTTATACTGGTTTCTATGCATCATGAACGCTTTACTCTATCTCAAGAAAGTAGTTATGCAGTATGTTAATAATCGTGAATTTTTTACATTTTTTTGTTAATCTCAAAGACGATAACCACGGAAAACTCAATTTTGAAATTCTGGATTCATACCGGATTTTTTGCATTATAAATCCAGGACACAGTCTCTAGATAGTAGTTTTGCATTTTTTGAAGTTTCGAAAAATTTGACATTTTCAGGACAAACTGTAAGAATATAACATTTTCCAACACAATTTTGAAGTTATGTACTTATACTGGATTTTCTGCAAAATAAACGCTTTACAATGTCTCAAGAAAGTAGTTATGCAGTATCTTAATAATCGAGATTTTTCATTTTTTGTTAACCTGTAAGACGATAACCACGGAAAACCCAATTTTGAATATCTGGTTTGACAACGGATTTTTTGCATTACAAATCCGGGACACAATCTCTAGATAGTAGTTTTGCATTTTTTGTAGTTTCGAAAAATTTGACATTTTCTGGTCAAACTGTAAGAATATAACATTTTCCAACACAATTTTCAAATTCTGTACTTACACTGGATTGTTTGCATCATAAACGCTTTACACTTTCTCAACAAATTAGTGTTACAGTACCTAATAATCGTGAATTTTTACATTTTTGTTTAATGTCTAAGACGACAACCACGGAAAACTCAAGTTTTGAAATTATGGATTTATACCGGATTTTTTGCATAATAAATCCACGACACAGTCTCTACATACCTAGTTTGCAAATTTTATGAAGTTTCGAAAAATTTTTGACATTTCTGGTCAAACGTAAGAAATTAACATTTCCAACACAATTTTGTAATTCAGTACTTATACTGGTTTTTATGCATCATGAACGCTTACTCTATCTCAAGAAAGTAGTTATGCAGTATGTTAATTGATCGTGGATTTTTATCATTTTTTGTTAATCTCAAAGACGATAACCACGGAAAACTCATTTTGAAATCTGGATTCATACCGGATTTTTTGCCATTATAATTCCTGGACACAGTCTCTAGAGAGTAGCTTTGCATTTTTGTTGAAGTGTTCTCGAAAAATTTGACAGTTTTTTCAGGACCAAAACTGTAGAATATAACATTTTCAAACACAATTTGTGAAGTTATGTAACCTTATATGGATTTTCTGCAAAATAAACGCTTTACCCATTGTCTTAAGAAAGGTAGTTATGCAGTATCGTAATAATTGAGATTTTTTCATTTTTTGTTAACCTGCAAGGAACGATAACCACGGAAAACCCCATTTTGAATTATCTGGTTTGCCACCGATTTTTTGCATTAGCAAAGCCGGGACACAGTCTCTAAATAGTAGTTTTTGCATTTTTTGAAGTTTCGAAAAAAAATTTGACATTTTCTTGTCCAAACTGTAAGAATATATAACATTTTTCCAACACAATTGTCTTTCAAATTCTGTATCTTCCACTGGATTGTTTTGCATCATAAACGGACTGTACCACTTTCATCAACAAATTAGTGTTACAGTAACTTAATAATCGTGACTTT
>JASPKZ010006558.1:0-49482 GCA_030220185.1 Diploptera punctata | reverse complement strand
AGAATACTCAATGTAAATGTATTATGTGCGTAATTAAATGAACAAACAGTAAACAAATAATCTGTACCAGGTACACAACCATTGTTCACCTAGTTCCAACGTAATCTTGATAGATTATATTGTTATAATGAAATACGGTATCTTGAATATATTTTTAATCGTGTTTAATAAGCATGAAGAATGCAATAATGTAGTCCCGCGCCGTAGCCGAGCGGGTTAAGGTAAGTAAATGCCTGGCGCAGAGCTCGGGACTTGCGCTAGTTCGAGTCTCCAAGGGGGAAAATTTTCAATCATGGTAATTTGCGGCAAGTAAATGGGACCGGTGCCCACCCAGGCATCGATGAGTCAATTGGGTAGCTACAATAAGTAAGCGGCTCCAGGTTGATGAACCCACATCTATAAACGGCTGGGGGACTCGCCATAGCTAAACCACATTCACCCCTACACCGGCCTGTTTTGAAAATCATCTACCGTCTGTGATTGACACCAATGTACCTGGTCAGCCCAGCAGCCGTGGTTAAAGGGCACGTCGAAAAGTGGAAAGACCCTCAATCGGAATCGCCATAGTAGAAATGAGTGATTAATATATATTTTAAGTTATGCAAGAGAAAGTTGTGGTTAAGACTTACTGTGCGAGATTTGAACAAAAAAAATCGGTAAAAAGTCGAGATAAAACGTAAGCCAGACATTTATTCGGACATTTTAAACAGAAACATTGGATTTGCGAGCGATAGTGAAAATTCACTTTATGTTTCTGCCTGATGCCCGCATTTGTTCCTAGAACATCACTAGTACTCACATCCATTAGGACCTGGAGTTGAATCCCAGGTCCACAATGCCACCAGAATGTCGGAACCATTTCTAGATTCTGAAACCACGACTTCATGTTTGCTACCACGTTTCCTTAACCACACGCTAGGGTATGATCCATTCAAATTGTGTTCAGATCATGGTATTATATTTTATATTGGGTATAATTAATGCAAAATTGAAACCAAAATACAAGGAACATCTTGAGTTTGTGAGCTATAAATAATTCTGTTTGTCTCATTTATGTGTTGGTATGTACACTTATAAGTTATAGTGCCCTCTATGTAGATACAATAATGTAAAAAAGTTAGAATAGTAGCTTCATAATATTTTTGTGTCAATAATTTTCATACTTTGTCTTTATGATTCATATTTTTTATATATAAATATTCTTACATATAAATTCCTCGCTCTAGTTATAAGTAATAAAAAATCAATTGAATCATGAATTATTCTTACCTCATATATCGTTATTATAACAAAACAGAAAACCGTGATCCCAGACAAGTGCAATCGCTCCCTCATCACCATTTGAATAGCAGCTGATGATGTGAGCGGTTGCTCTTGGTACCAACAAATTCTGTGTTTAAATAACATTATTTTTAAATGTATGAAGTAGGAATAATTCAGAATTAAATTGATTTTTATTAAGAAAAACCTCATAATGTAAAATTCCCAACATTAATACAGATAAGTGAATGTAGTATTTAAAAGAAAATTATTTAATATTTATAGATTTCAAAGGCCAAGGTTCCGATATGTTACGTATTATTATCAATTCTTTAAAAAGTTGAATCAGCAGGTGGTTAATTCTGTAGGTTGAATTTCTGCTCCCTCTGTTTCAACAGTTAGAAAAAATTGCTAATGATACATAACATATCGAAACTTTGTCCTTCAATAAATGGTGGTGCTACTTTAACCTGCCAAATGACTTAATTGTGGTGGTGGAAAACTGTCTATGTTCTAAGGAAACATCATTATTTAATGGGAAATAAAACTGAGTAACAAACGAAGATAGAATTAGGAAATTCATCAATGTCTTATTTAGTAAATGACAAAAAAAATTATAAAATGGACCTACCTAATCAGACATTTACCTTTTTTCCATGATATCAATAGATATCCTTTATTTACAATTCCATTAAGAGGAAAATTTACCGCTCCATGCATGAATTTTACCTGTAAAATTACGTTATTATTCACATCCCTCGAAAAAACTAGGATATTTTTCAATAAAAAACTGTTGAAAACATAGAAAATAATGTCTGCTTTTCAACAGGTTTTCCTTTTTGGATGCTTTAAAAATTATATAGGAGCAAGTAGCCATTTGGAACAATTTGAAATTCTAATGTAATCTGGCATGTGAATGCATAAGAATTGCTTGAGTCGTGTAATCTCACCTCATACAATAACTAATTAGGCCTATTAGGAAATATAACTTGAAACTTCATAATGTTATTTGCCATAATTAATTGAGAAAATAAACTGCTTATTTATTTATTGTATATAAAATTGTAATTATATATTTTAAGATTCTCCATATAATTTATATAGACATGTGCTACATAATAACATACTTTTGATAATCCTTTATTTCAAGTGTTAGCGAACTACTCTTTTTTACACGCCTTGAAGGTAAAACCATTATCTGACCAATGAAAACGGTCAAAGTCATGCGTGTGGTTTATTTACAGCTGGAATTTAGCTCGGAAAGAGGTAATATTAATACAAGAATAAATCCACAGAATGAATACAATTATGCGGGAAAGTTGTGCTATAACAATGAGATACTTGATTTCACAAAGATGGCCTAATCTAATCTCATGAAACATTTATCACATGGCCCCTTTTAAATTTATTTGTAATGTGTAGTTATATTCTCTTCTGCCAGCAGAATTGTTTCTTCACTGAAACCGATATGGAAGCTGCATAGTCAAATCTATTTCTCGTAAATAATCTAAAAATTATTTCCATGCTGCAAGAAAAAAAAAGCCATTCTTAATTTATAGTTGATCACAAAAACCTATTTCTGTAATAATATATTACTTGGGGTAAATTTGTATCATGCAGAAGGTGTACTGTAATGTAGGGAAGAAGAAATCAGTTTGCAAAGTTTATTAAGATATTATATATTGGCATTTACGTTTTTTTAATTTTTAAGTACACGAAAACCTGTCAATCCAAAATAAAAGCATAAAAAATGATTCACACTACAGGCATGGTAGGTCAATAGGGATGGTGCTGTGGGAAGGTTCTTTCCAAGGAATTGGCATGAGAGATCGGATGGGTGATGGGGTACCAGGACGTATAGGTCTATTCCAGGCTTGGTGCTGCTGCCTCAAGGTTTAGGAGAGTAAAGTAAAAATCCTGAGCCCCATGGGACTTGAACTTTAACCTTGTGGCATGTTTCCTTAACCGACTATGCCACAGTGCATACAGGAAAATATTAAGAAAATTAACCTTTTATATAGAGGAAGTTCAGTTTAATGTGGACCACTATAAGATCTTTTTTAATTGGAACAGAAAAGTTTTTATTTTTTCTCATCAATCTTAGACGTGTTCAACGCAAAGAAGGATTTATTTGTGTGATATTTATGAAAAATAACCATTAAAAAGTTTTTCAAGCAAGAATGTATTCTTAAATTTCTGCTCTTGAATATTACAAATGTTGAAAAATCTCCTAAATATATTAGATTATGTAATGTTGTTTTTAATATACTGACAGATGTTGTTTAAAATGCGACAAGGCTGCTGTTATAAAATAACTTAAAGATAACAAAATAATTGGTTAATGTAGAACCTCCACGAGGTGTGAAAAATTGACCTGGGTCCACTTTACACAAATAATATAATATATATATATTATCAATAAGCGGTGCTATATGTAAAAGCCATACATTTGATTAAACCTAAACCCAAAGACTGTAGCTGTCTGCAGAAGAATGACATGTGAATGTTTATAATCACCAATTATTGTTTCAAAACATTAAAGTAAATATTAAACACTTTTTTAATAACAATCAGCCATAAATACTTTCAGATAAATTTGTGCCTGTGTCTGTAAAAGTTAAAAAAAACTTAAAATAGTCTAAAGGCTAGGATGGACTCTGGGGTCCACTTTAGCCGTAATATTGAGGTTGTAAATGTAAAAAAGTTTATAAATTATCAAGATGTTTCCATATTTAAATGAAATAACATATGCTTATTATATTATAGTTATAACACTAATATCCACCGCTGTGGTTTCGAGGTAGCGTGCGTGCCTTTGTCACGCAGTGGGCCCGGGCAAGTTTTTGTGGGTGAGGTTTTATCGGGGTTTTTCCTCACCTGTAAGACAAATGTCCAGGAAAAACTTAAGACCCAAAACGGTCCCCGAAATCATTATGGCCATCATCATTCTTATAATCATCATCCTTTATCGGTGTGGGAAAAGCAATGGGAAGCTCCACACCTACAATTCCCTAGTAAAGCTGCAAGCATAGAATGCAAATGCTATGATTGCAGTGAGAAGACCTGCCTTCGCGGCCGAATTTACTATGGATGAAATGAATGGGTAACACTAATAATAATCACTGTAATTAAACAAAATTCAAACCCCTTAATAAAAAAAAGATTTTTAAAACAGCAAATTCAAAATAGGAGTCCAACTTCCCGAACTTCCTCTTATACAATGATTCAACATATAGGGTCGGTATGCTTTAGAACATTACTCTCTACTCAAATTACTTCCAATCACTAGTGAGCTGATTCACCGTGAGCAATTGCTGAGAACGAATAATTAACGGCCGAATTATCGGTCATGCATGAGAGTCGACGTTTTCGTAAATATTGGCAACGATTACCCAGAATTTCTCAGCGATTAAAACAATTTCCGGCTTATTTCGTCTGCTAGAGGAAGGCATTTACGATTGCACCCGTAGAAGAGAAAATAAACATTTTTTGCAAGTCTCTCACCCACGTGAAGTTTTGTAAAGTATAATAAACATGATAATATATTTGTGATATGGGCGTTGTTTTATTTCAAGTTCTTTTTGTCCAATGTTTATGAGTATTTTATTTAGAATTATTTGAACATAATTATAATATAAGAATTGAAAAAAATTTGTTTACACTTTTTTTATTCCGCCGATTTTCTAGCGTTCCCCGTGGTTTAACTTCCACTTCCCCCCCCACATTGTTTAAAAATATCGGCGTTTCGCTTCAAGCAAGACTAATTTACTATTGCATTTATTTGTGAGAATAATTATTAGCCATTACTTTTTTTTTTAATTACCTTGCTATGCTTTATTTTTATAGGTCAAACATCCAGGGCTATAACGCATATAGAATTAAATAGTTCGCGTTTATTTTTTTCTAAATATCTACCGTCATATAATATTGTTGAATTTACATACATAAATAAATTATATATATAATATATATATATATATTTCTTACATTTTGAATTACCGCGATATTTATTTTTTAAATGTGTCCGTATTATATTCGCCCAACTTGAATAATGAATCCTTCATATAAAAAAAGCACCCCCTTTAAGCATACATGAAAAGGAATTATTACTCAATTTGGTCGAAAAAATATAAGGATGTTGTTGAAAATAAAAAAACCCGATGCTGTAAATTTCCAAAGGAAACAACTTGACTGGAAATCTATAAGCATTGAATTTAATTCTATGCCAAAACAATAAGATCACGTAACTGGGAGACCGCTAAAAAAAAATGCTGGAACAACTTGAAGCACAGATCCCAGGCAGGAGCAATGCTTGCATTCACGATACATTAGAGGAACAGGTGGTGGGGGGCCCATTTGTCCACCAGATCCTTTACTGGAGAAGAGGTGAATAATGTGATCCCCCACTGCAATTTCAGGGTTGAATGTCTTCGAGATTCAGATAAAAATTAGTATCAACGTGTACAGTGAACTCTGGTAAGTTAATAGGATTGTGAGGAAAGGTATTGCCTATTAAACCAGTTAAATTGTGTGAATTACAATGGTAAAATGTATTTATATTATTCGAAAAAGTTTAGATTACCCAAACCAATGATTTTTTTATAAATTATACCAATAATAGTGCACATGTGAAGAAACTTCTGCTAGTTGGCAGACATATGTGTTTATCGATATGCCTAATTAAATTCTACAGATCATGCGGTGCATGTGTGAATGCTTAAAGAAACTTCTGCTACATGGGTTGAACTTGATATAACAATCTTCGCAATAAGTTCCCAAACAGGTTGATAAAGAATGGATGTAGAACTTCCCAACCCAACAAAATAAATTACATCCATATTTAATACAATGTAAACTTATCTGATGTACAGTACTTGTGTCAATAGAACTTAACGAAATGAAGTGAGTGAACTTCTTTTAGGTAGAATATACCTCATAGTGTGAATTCCTAAATTAAGTAATGACTGAACTTCATTTCTAAAAAGTATTTTTGAATGTTGATTATTCCGAGCATTCACAGATATCTCTGCTACCTGAAAGGAAGTTCCTTTACGCGTTCGCACACGTACATGATTCTGGTAGATATGAAAAAAATCATTTGAGATAAATGCAACAAAATTGCATGCGTAGAAATATATATATTTATTTATTTATTTAATAACTAAGAAAAATGTTATAAGTATCATTGCAAATGTTTTAAAATAGTGCATGATGTTAGTAAAGATGCAAAAAGTATGTAGAACAAAAATATTACAAGAATGAAAGTATGGGAAATCATAGGTCGAGGTATTCTAAACTTGTTTAGTTGGTTTTCTAAATTGATTACTGATGTGCATGGGAGTGGAACTCAACATATATATAAACAGTGAGACATTCTAATAAAGTTCCAATAAAACGCAATGAAAATTTTTTCTAAGCCCAGGCAGACAAACATGTGCATGCACAGCAAATTTTTATTTTCAAATTATTTCCAAATATTTACAATAAATTTTACATTTTTTTCTAATGATTATTTCAATATATTTTTTCTATGATATTTAACTTATATGTAACACTGCGCTTAATGGAAACATCAGTCCACATTTGTTTTTAACTACGTTATGATTCTTTTGCAGAAAGAAGCCGTTCAATCCAGAATATTGTTCTCTCTAATGGGTCTGGAAATGCACAGATGCCTTCCTGTTCTGCTGCTTCGACCAGAGCTGCTCCCCAAAGGATTGTTCTTAACTCTCCTCCGTTGGGTAAGTTTACATCAACTCTATATTTCAATTATCTTAATTAACGAACTGTAGACACACTATAAGAATGAACTTCACATGATTAAGAAGTCCTTATAACATTGTAATGTTATTTTATAAATTTTAGATGCTGCATCGACATCTGGCCTTCGTCTGACCGGTAAGTTTATATGAACTTTATATATCAATTATCTTCATTAGCGAACTGTAGACACATTATAAGAATAAACTTCAGATGATTAGGGAAAAAGAGATTATAACATTGTTATGTGATTTTATGAATTTTTAGGTGCTGCGTCTTCCTCTGCAGACACTCCGATAAATTCATCGGCTCCTGTTCATGGTAGCCCTTCAAGCCATCCGCCATTGGGTAAATTTATATTAATGTGCATTTGATGTGAAAATGAATATCACATAGTGAGGAATGTTACCTAATAATAATGTAATGTGAATTTTCATCTCTCTAGGTGATAGTGTCTTCCTCACTGCCTCCTTTGTGTGAAAAGACCTCTTCAGGCTCCTCTAATTTGGGTATGTTTATATGAAATTTAACAATTTAGGATTTGAAAATTATTACTGTAATCTTATCTTGCACCAGTTCCGAGGATAGTCCCTTAATTATTTCCAAAAAATACTCCATGCAGGGATTTGATCTATCATCCTGAGATTGACAATGTACTTAATTTAAACCATTATCACAGCACGTTGAAATAAGCATTTATGAAATTGTAATCTTGTTTCTTAGGTGATGCTAGTACTGTCACGCCTTTAGAAGGAGATCCCGCTGCAGAATACAATTTTGAAGATCTGAGTAAGTTCATTGTATTTTGGAGAGTGGTTTTAATATTTATCATGTACCATTGTGTCGTTTCTCACCATTAATATAACACAACTTCCAGGTCACACTCAGTCTGTGTTCGCGAGATTCTCTGCTATTGATGGTGAAAGTGATGGCTGTACGGAGAAAGAGAATCACACTCCAAGTAAGTTTTTATGGAACAGGAAAAATTAAGTGACTGAATTATTTTTCAGTACTTCTATTTTCACTTGAACTAAAATCTATATTTTATTATAGAAAGGAAACGTACCTCTGGTCGTGCAGCCATCAGTACCAGCACCCCAAATTCTAGGAGCTTGCGAGAACATCATAAAAAGATGGAGGGGTGTTTGGAGGGTTTGAGCAAAAAATCTTCAAATCTCCACCTCCAAAAATGCAATCACTCGGAGGAACTCTCATTCTCTACGAAAGACGTTTGAGCAGGAACGAAGACAACATGAACAGGAGTTGGCACGATTTAAGGTTGAGTGTCGAGCAGCAAAACTTGGCCACAGCCCAATTGGAGACGCTTCGAGTACAATTGGAGGTTCGTGCGGCACGCCTCAGATTACGGAGGGAAAAGCGGGCTTGGAGGCTCTCTCTCAGCGTGATCAAGAAAAAAAAGGGTAGACATTACGAGAAAAATGATCAAAAAATAGTTGCAGAGGCAGCTTATGTAGTCCAAATATGGTGGTGTCATACAGGAAAATGTTAATTTGCTTCTCCCAAAGTTTGAGAAGCATCTTACATATCCTGAGTATGGTACTGACATTGAGGAACTGAGAATAGCTCCTCTTAAACAGGTCATTTTTCTTTCTTACTTTTTTTTGGATTCCAAATTCATAAGATGTTAATTATAAAAATTGGTACCTGGTAAGTCAGTGGTCCTAAACTAAATTTAGTTGAGGACGACTGACTTACCAGGTACCAATTTTATAATTAATATCTCAACGGTGCTTTTATATTATTTATGTAGAGTTTTTTTTACTCGCCTCATACTTCTTAACTCCCTCGCAGACTCGAGTTTCATCACTGCATATGTGACATTCTCAATGCTATATCACATTCACAACTGACGTCCAACGGCCTCCTCTCCTGCAGACCGACCTCCGTGTCATCTGATGGCTGGCCGACGAACTTCCAAACCAATCCCCTCTCCTTTATGCCGGGTATTTCTAAATTCATAGTTACGTTTTTATTCCTGCTTATGTAAATTTTTTCCCAAATTGTGAGTTTCCTCGGTTTTCTCGAATTGTTTTAGTAATTTTGTTTTGGTTTCTCTATTCTGCTTTAATATGAATTTCAAAAGTGTTGAAAATTCATTATTTGTTTTATTTGTACTAGTGGCACCCATTGGTTGAAATTTGTCCAAAATTATTTAAATTCATTATGAATCAAATGAAACGTCAATTCTCCTTACCTCATACGTCTACGTTTTTTAATACAGAACTGCAGAATTGAGGAACATTATTCCCATCGTCAGCTGTTTTCACAACAAAGAAGTAAAAAAAGCTGACGATGGAAATGATGTTTCCGGATACTGCAGTTCTGTGTTAGAAAACATTGATGTATGATGTAAGAAGAATTCACGATGTTTGATTCTTATTAAGAAAGTCCCATAATGTTAAAATTCCCAACTTTATTATATAATTGGTGAAGTTGAAAAGTTTATTTTGAAAATTATATGCCAAAATAGTTAATTTTCAAGTAAGTCCATCATACAATAATTTAAAATATTCATTTTGACTTAAGGCTGGTAGTATTGCTTCACCCTTATGACAACATGAAGTGCAGTCCTTTCACCTAAAGTGACTTCAGATTGTTTTGCATTGTAAACCCATCAATCCACAATAAAAACTTACAATATCTTCGCACAGCATTAAGTGCACATTTACATGTTTCCCTCAAAATAATTTTGTATACTATTTTAATTTGCATTTGGCCTTTTATTATGTGTACGGGACTATACATCTCTTCTTGCTTGTCTCTTACTTGGACCCGTCATTGTTTTATGTCAAGGCATAATGGAAGTAGGTGTGAATATCTAAATATAAAAAAAATGTTATGAAATTACTGAAATCAATATTAGGCAGGGTTAAATTAAAAAAAAAATGTACCACTTTTTAAACCATTAATAATAACTACATGTAAGTCAATTCTCATAGCCGCTGCACTATTTTCAATCCAGTACAATCTCACATAATAAAAATACAAGTTTATTTGTATGTATTTTATGCGCTGGCATACCGTTCATCCGATTGTGATGGTTTTTTGTAAAATGTTCTGCAAAAGTCTTTCTGCTCATTTATGCCAAGTACATGAGACTGCGTAGATTTCCAGCCAATGCCAGGTAAACATTATTAACAAATATTTACGTATTACTGCTGTGGTCTCGAGGTAGCGTGCTGCCTTGTCACGCAGCGGACCCGGGTTCGATCCACGGTCGGGGCAGTTTTTTCTGGGCGAGGTTTTTTATCGGGGTTTTCCTCACCTGTAAGACAAATGTCAGGGAAACTTTAAGGCCCAAACGGTCCCCGAAATCATATGGCCATCATCCTTATCATTATCATCCTTACCATTATCATTATCATAAGTGTAAGACTATTTAACGAATAAAATTAAGCTGTTTACTCACAAATCATTATTTAACTATAGTTATTTTAAAATATTTAATGTAAACGGCGATGTTTTGAAAACAAATGAGAAACAATAGGTATGCTTCTACTCCTTCTTTTGTTTATTACTGCAACCAGATCATACTATTTATTGCCAAAGGAACACAATATTGTAAGAATGCTCTCTAGTGGAAGAAAAAATGAAACACATCAAACTGTATATTAATTCATTTCTGATGTCGTATGATGTAAATATGACAATTATATTTTTCTGGATTGTTACCTGGGAAAAAATACATTTAAGAAAGTGTAAACAGTGGTTTCTTTTTTTTTGGTGGTATAATCAATTGATACAAATGTTTTTATATTAACTCCCGCATGCGGCATGTGTTGACATTCATGCACTATATATACAATCTGTTAGCCGTATTTCTCGTGGGCTCAGTCACTGCAAAATGATGGTCAGACCTGTTCAGAATATTAAAAAGGAGGAGCTTTCTTTAATATGGTAATTATAACACTGATAAATATTTCGTGAAACACGACTCTGATTGGTTGTAAAACAGAAATCATTGAAACGTGATTGGTCATAGACTCCCATTTGGGGCATAAGTTAAATAGTCATCATCCTTCACCGGTGTGGAAAGCAACGGGAAGCTACCACACCTACACAATTCCCTAGTAAAGCTGCAAACATAGCACGAAAATGCTATGATTGCAGTGAAGGACCTGCCTTCGGGCAGAATTACTATGGATGGATCATTTGTTTCATTGTATTAATTCTAAAAATAATTATGAGGTAAATTTATATATATATATTTTTCCCCCTTTTAATTATTCGACTAAAGGTAACAATACATTATGATTTATTTTGGCATAGTAGCATATGCCGGTTATATACAAACATTTACAAATACAGTACATTAATTACAATGTAACGTTCCATTTTATGGTTGTTTTTATATTTGATATGCTTTAGGAAACCAACAATTTAAGGCAAACATATTATAGCCCTGCTGTGCATTTAGTTTATTCATGTGAATTTCCTATAATAGTTTTGGAATTTCATTACAATCAACTTCTAAATTAAAACTAGGCAACAGGCCTAGAAGACCCTTGGCCAGCCGGCTGGCTGCTATCCTCACATCTGCATGTGTTAATCACAGAGGTATACAATCATCCAGCCAGTGTAGGGGTGACATGTGATCAGCATGTCGGGTACCCCAGCCGTTATAGCTGGTTTTCTCGACCTGGAGCCGCTACTAATTTTACCTATCCAAATTACTCACGAAACAATGTGGCCACGGGTTCCAAACTGGTTGAAGGAACAATGAGAGAATTTCTTCTCCCATGGAGACTCGAACCAATGCAAGTACCATAGCGTCTGCACGAAGGCCTCTTGCACTAGCCACTCGGCAACGGTGCAGGACAATTTCTTAATCACCTTTTCATATTTAATTCAAAATTAACATCGATGTTTTTAAGTGATGCTATACCACATACAGTCAATATAGGGGTACGGTTTTGTTTGTTGAGTCCCCCAAGACAATATAGCCTGTTTCTGCAACAATATAACTTAATATAACCAACATTGTTTTCCTTTTATGCTATATGACAAATTGTTTAAAAATTAATTAAAGGAAATCTCGGCATTCACTGTTGACACTTAGACAAATCTAATGTTATGTTTTTAAAAATTTGTATTATAATTGTTTTATATGTTTTTGAAAGTAAAAAACCAATCAACAGAAGTTTTGTTTTTTTTTCTTGGGTTACCTATTTGTATTCCAATCACAATCATGACACTCTGAGAGAGAGAGTTTCACACAAAATGTCCTTTGTCCTTACCAGAAATAATCTAATATACTATGCAAGTACCCCTGTGGTGTCTATAGAATCTGTACCATTCTGGTAATGTGGGTTCGATTCCTAGCAGGGTTGGTGATTTTAAATCTTTGTTCTGAATAATTGATTGTATTTAGTATCAAGGAAAAAATTATGTAATATATGTTTTGGAGACTTGTGAAGAAGTAAAATGTTTCTTTTCAATGTTCTAAAAGAAAACCATCTTTGTTTACAAGACCAATATTTCAATTTAAAACTTATTGATGTTAATGTTTTGTGCCCTGCACTTGTAGAGTAAAACAAAAATTAGATACTTTATATTACAACAGGAACAAAATAATCCTACCCGAACATGTACTGAAGTTGCCAGGAAAAAATAAAACAACCAGTTCCAGAAAAATAGTAATAGGAACTTAAAGTTGCATGTAGAACTATCACAGATATTGGGATATAATAGGGTATATTATTTTTTGCAGGTTCAATGGCATACAATCGGTGCTTGAGCAGGAAAAAAATTGTGAATTCGCTAGTAGATGAGTTAAAAAATATAATAAAAGTAATTATTACTAGTAAAAACAGAACTGAGCGACAGTGTAGTAGGCTAAACATCTACGTCGCAAATGTTGTAAACTTATAATAATAATAAACATCTATTTTAACTTGAGACAAATACAATTAATGAGTACCTAATACTAATTTTTTTCATGGTGATCGACAGCTGTGCGTTCCACCCACCCATGCTAGACCGGTCATTTCTGTCAGTGGGGTGTCATGTCCAGAAACCTATAGGCATACAAACTCCGTCGAGCTTCCATTAACTTCATCTATTTCAAGTAGGCCTACCACTGATTATGCCATTTGAGCAGTCATTCGTTTGTAGCAACTGTGGAAGGAGACACTTCCCCCCATCTATACCCTTAGTGCCTTCGCTTCCTCTCACCATTTATGCTATCAAGTAATAGGTTATATGTGGTATTCTATGCAGCCATGTATGCTAAAAAATGTGTCAGGATACCAGAATGTGAATCCTATTAATTGGGGAGTACATGTTGATATGACAAGGAGGAACGTCTAAAATTGCTGAATTAATTTGAATTATTTATGCTCTATTCATACTGTAATAATTATGCTTTATTTATACTGGCAGAGTTAAAGTCGCAACGGTTCCTCATCCATTCAACTAGTAATAATTTGCACGTGCTCATTGTTTACGTGAAAACAAAAACTGTGTACTTCTGCCATAAATGCTATTATAATCCCCTTGTCACAAAATACTGAGTATTGTCGGACCAACGGATCTGTGCCCCTTTAATGCTGCAGTCGTTCTTAGAAAAGTTAATGCTTGAATTCGCTGAATTCCATGTGCTTCCCTCACTGCACAGCAGACAGGATTACTTTCCGAGTAGTGATGTTGCCAAACTTCCCCCAAACAGTTCCATGGAAGTTGATTACTCAACAATGTATTCAATGTTTTTATAATACATTAAGGAACTCCGTGGAGGTTACTGTGTTAAAGTTTTAATAATTGTATAACAGTACCTGATATCTCAGTCGCCCTCAATAATTTGCAGTTGTTTTATAGGAGGCCTTTCGATCACTTATGTATCATCTGCTTTCATTTTGGTACTTCGTATTAAAGTATGTCTATGACGCTGATTGACTTTTATTATTTGCTTTGTAATATTTCTTTCACCATTCCGAGTTGACAACACTGGACTGCTAGTGCAAATAACATGTTGTCCAAGAGGGCTCAAAATTGTGAGTAGTGAGAGGGGCAAAAAGAAAGAGGGAGATAGGAATGCAGGGAGGGAAATTATTTCCCGAGGCAGAAAAGGAATTAGTGTTTTAGTTTGCATATCTTATGGAGGCATATATCTGTTGGTCAGACTATACTGCATTTTCAACAGAAGTATCACTTTGACCCCTTTTACAGAAGAAAGACAATCAGAACTTATCACATTATGGGAGGAGTCATAGCATAGTTGATGGAAGCAACCTTGAAGGTAGAGGGTACGAGTTCCAGTAGGGATACTTTTTTAAATTAATTTAAAACCCAAGGCTGGGCCATGAGTTGACTCAGCCTCCAATAAAAATGAGTAACATGTTCTGCAGGTAAAGATGCCAATGTTCTTGATGACAGACTTTCCCACCATTCATAAGGCGTCCTGAGGCCTATAGTGCGATCACTTTACTATACTTACCCCAATTTGAGATTTAACATCCTTCACATGAACACACTCAAATAAGAAGGATAATATACAGGGTGCAGCATAGGTTAGTAAACAATTACACATGGTTGCAAGGAAAAAATCTTTGAATACAGAAGCTTCTGGTTATAATCTCAAACACTGCTGCTTAATAGTGTTTGAGATTATATTTAGAGGGTCCTGTATTTATGCTCCAGTTTCATACAATAAGATTTCTTTCCTTGCAACCATGTGCAATGTTTAACCGACTTATGTCGCACTCTGTATAATTGTGTTTTATGAAGGATCATGCAAGTTTGTACACAATTAAACCTTATGAATTCTGTTTAATGAACAATAACAATACAATGTGCATATACAATAAAATTGCTAATTCTCACAACGTACACGATTTCAAGGCCAATAGAGGGTGGCTTCGGCAATTAATGAAAAGAAAATATATTTCATTATGTAGAAGAACGAAATAGTATAGATGATAGGATTATAAAATTTATTAAGGCTCCAGTTGGTTTTAAAATCCTTGTATAGTTTTATTCTTAAGGGGGGGGGTAGAATTTCAGTTTGAATATATCTAATTTGCAGGTGCCAGGGGTTACCATGAGATTTTACAGACAAGGTCATTAATTTCCTTTGACATCTTACAAAAATGAGAAAAGAACATTTGTATTTGGTAACACGGATCAAACTCCTGTGTTCTTTTATATTCCTAGAAACAAGTTGGTTGGAAAACAGGGCGTGCAGTTGGTTACAAAAAAAAACTACAGGATCAGAAAAACAAAGATGCACTCCTATCCTATTACTTATTTTAGGAATTCAGACTTTGGGGTATATCCATTTAGGTAAAATTTAATCACCCACCTCATATTTTTCTTATTTTAATTTAAACTAGTTTCGGAACTTTACATCTCCGATCCATCATCAGTATCCCCGCGGTCATTGTTCTATTGTCTTGAAGAGCCATCCTTCGCTCCCTCTGTTGGCAGACTGAAAAACCTCAAAACCAGGCCATTCTCCCAGGGAATTTCGAAGTTCATCAATTTCTCCTTTTTTGCTCCTTTGAATTTCAAATACCAAACATTTTGAAGGATAAGCAACCTTCGAGCTGTTACTCCATTGGGTGCATCTCGTACCTCCTCCCGAACACCAACATTTTCTGGTTCTTCTTCTTCTTCTCCAGAATGATTTTCCAATTCTTCCCCATTCATCCTCCTCGCAATGTTATGCAACACAACAGTTGCAATTATAACATTCAGAGAGGTTAACTGTTTGAGAGCAAGGACTTTACTTAAACATTGAAATTTTCTTTTCCATATTCCGAAAGTCCTTTCTACCGAACTGCGAGTCCTTTTATGTGAATTGTTATAATTGTGTTCTGAGTGTGCTTGTGGATGAAGGATGGGGGTCATCAAGTACGGACGGCATGGATATCCGCTATCGCCGAGGAGAATGCCAGTTACTTCACGTTCTTCGAACTGATAACAGACTCTACTACTGTCGAATATTCGACTGTCATGTGTAGATCCAGGCCAGCCTGTTACGAAGTTAATAAACTCCATATTGTGATTCACAATAGCCTGCAAATATAACACATGTCAGAATAAAATCTAATCAACAGAATTTGACTATTTTGCATAGAAAGATTTGGAACTTGTACACCCTTAGACAAAAAAATGAGTCATCTCTTGAATCTATCAACCGATCGGGGAACTTCGTGAGCACTCGCAGAAGCCTTATTCACATTAACACGTTTTCAGTAATTGTACTGTTGTGTTTGCTAGTTAACGCAGTGAACACTCAAGTAACATAAAAGAGAGAGCTTGCCTTTGTGTGTTTCCATGGTCGAGCGGTTTAACACACAACATCTGCGTTCGTAACCTGACGGGTTCGATTCCCGTTCTACTTTTTTTTACTGAATGTTAGGATAGCATTTCGCTTGTAACATAGTTTCATATTTAATTTTATATTTGAGTTTTATGGCTTTAATGCACGCACAAAACACATAAATGAAAACCTTCTAATAATTAAATGAAGAAAGGAAATAATATCTTCTAAAATGAAAAACTTTAACAAAAACAAAATCAATATCGGGTGTATGAATCCTCAGCGTCTATTGCCGCCCTCAATGTGCGGGGCATTGATGCAAAAAATTTCTACAGGCACGTGGACGATCGGCTAGAGCATCCCAGGCGTCTTGAATTTGTGCCCATAAGCCATCTTTCGTTTTTCGTGCATCTGCAGGCCAATTAGAGTTCATCTCTATTTTCATCTTAGCCCATACATTTTCGATTGGATTCAACCTGGTGAACAGCGAAATTTGATTTGCCTTCTCCTTTAACAAAGAAATCAAATTTCGCTAAACATATTTCAGAAAGCGGCCACAGTTTCAACAATATCGATAATACAATGTAAATTATACACAGAGAAAACAACAGACACAAAATTAACATTTTACAAGAAATCGAAATTATCGAGAAGGCCAAGATTACAAACATTCTCAACGAAAATTTTCCTAATAAGCAAAACCCTCTATTAGACATACATTTAATTCAATACTACTACAACAACTCCAGAAGATGAAGCATGCATTGAAAGGCCTGGAGTGAAATCAACGAAAATTTTAGATAGTTGAGGAAGGCGGTAGTATACAAGGTTAAAAATAAATAGTAGTTTAAACAAACTAAAACAACACGCTTTATTACAAAACCGAACTAAAAAGTGAAAAATAATTTTATTTTCCAAAACGCTTGGGATAAAATTAAAGTGGTCAACAAAAGAATAATCTCCAACACATCTAGAATAAAACTAGAGTTATCTACAAAAACAATAATTTTAATATCAAAAGCGTGGCATGCTCTATATCAATTAATACTTATATTTGATAATAAACAGATATTGGTAAAAGTAAAGTCTCTAAGAAGAAAATGTAAAAACCATAAAAATCACCCAATGCTTTTGATGGTAAAATTATTTTTTTGTAGATAACTCTAGTTTTATTCTAGATGTGTTAGAGATGATTTTTTTGTTGACCATATTAATTTTTTTCCCCAAGCGTGTTGGAAATTAAAATTATTTTTTTTATTTTTAAATTCGGTTTTCTAATGAAGCGTGTTGTTGTAGTTTTTTTAAACTATTATTTTCTTTTTAAGTTTCAGTTTAATTGATTGTCATAAACTGGAATCCCATGAAAATTTAATGGCTTAATAATTTTCTAAAAAAAACCTCCGGCCCAGATTTGAACCAGCGACCTGTGGTTTTCTGAAATTATATACCACTACAGTCCACCGCTCTACTAACTGAGCTCTTCCAACGATTGACTAAAAAGTTGATAAGTCCGCAACCTATTACACAGGTTTTTATTTTCTGATGATTGTGGCCAGGATTTTAGAAAAAAATTATGAAATTATTGTATTGTCGTGTGTCCTTTACAAGTATACAAAGTTTCAGGTCGATCCAATGTTTTTAAGTGGATGAAAATCGTGTTCAAAGATTCTGTTACATACCTAAAGGTTCGTTACATAGACAGATACAGGTCAAGCTAATATAAAGCGTGTAAAAATATATAATTTATCATTGTAATAACCTCAGCGGTATAAAAAAATTATGAACTTAAAAAGTATAGATTAATTCAAATGTCGAAATAAAATGTATTTAATTCATAAAACGTTTTAATACAAATATCACGAGAAAAAAAAACGTGTAATTGAAGACGCGAACCTGCGATCTTCATTAACAGAACCAGTGACCGTATGCTTTACCACTGAGCTATCAGGACACGTAGAAGAGTCTTCAGTTCATGCCACATAACACAGTAGCTTAGGGACTGCACAATTATGACTAGTTTCCTAGTTTGAACCCAGCGCTGTGCATAGAATGACTTAGAAGAAATGTGCGTTCAAGAGATGACTCATTTTTTTGTCGAAGGGTGTACATAGATCTATTATCAAGAATGCTAATAAATGTCCTGTCCACAATGTGCAGAGTGTTTATAATGCCTCAATACATTAGAGAATTAAAGAATTTTGTTTTGTGTAATTTCTGGAGATAAGATGTCTGTCAACATGTTTGCAAAGGAGGAATGAGTAGCACTCAATTAAGGGAATTAACTTATGGAAAAAGTTAGGTTACAAACCTGGCAGTTATATGAAACACCCCCGCCTATTTCTGTCAATTTCTGGAAATTCTCCCCTGGGCTTTTGATGGGCATGTGGGTGCCATCAATACATCCAATTACACCTGGGAATTGTGCAATATATAAAATTTCAGACGAGAATGATTAGCTTCATTTGCATCTGGAAATTTTATAAATTCGTCGTACAAATCCACTATGCAATCGGATACGTTCTTGATAGTCCGTGAAACTGTTGATTGGTTAATCCCACGGAGGTCCCCAATTACTGTCTGCATGCTTCCTGAAAATCGAATCAACTTCTTAAGTTCTAGTTGGTTAATTTTATATGCCAAGAAATTTAAGCACATGCATACATATATTATTACTTTTATCGAAACCTGATCTGCATTTGAGGAAATATTCTCACTCGAAGATAAACAATATTACACATAACCCTAGCTATACCCAATACCGGTATACATTTTCCATTACTCCTTTCAAGAACTGATCAATTAATAACAAAATTTAATTGAAAAAATAATTAACATTAAAGTTTACTGCTGTGGTCTCTAGATAGTATTCTGCCTTGTCATGCAACGGGCCCAGGTTTGATCCCCAGTCAGGACAAGTTTCCTGAATTAATATGCAAATTATTTGTTAGGTTACGAATTACAGGTTAGGGCTGTGGTGTATAAACCATCGCACACAATTTTCCATGTAATATTGTTATGTCACTGATGCACTAAACACTTTTCAACCATTTATAATAACGTTTGGTACTATTTTAAACATTTTGGAATCATTTTATAAACATTTCTTACGATTTTTAAATATTTCTAAATTAAGCAAAAATTGTGCATCAAGTTCTACAGGCGCAGAAATGCTTCTGGTAACATCCGCTAGGAGACTCTCACATTGCAATTATTAACATTTGAAAATAATTTGAAACTATATTTAGTGTTAGTGTACGTAAAATTTGTTTATAGTTAAATAATATGAATGTAAATTGTTTTGTTAGTTTAGGAAATGGGAAGTTAGTTCACGTCAATTTTTTTTTGCATTTGGGAATTTATTCCCTAAGTTGGTAATGCCGACTTCAGAGCCATCTACCGGAAGCTACATTAACTATTACAGCAACTTGCACGTGCGCCCTGCGATTCTATAAAACTTAGAAGAATTCATGTGCGACGGTTTATACACCTTATCCCGGGTTAGTGTACATCCATTTTTAAAAGCATGTTTAGGAATTTATTGCAAAGGTTGGTCATACTGACTGCACAGAGTCATGCCACCTATGGAGCATTTATCGCGCATGTGCACTACTGTTCTATAGGACTTGGAAAAATTCATGGTGATGCATAAAGAGTGGTTTCTCCAAACTTATGTATAGCTGAGCTGTTAGTTTTATCTGATGCTACAAACATGTTTATTCACATTCCTGCCATCTATTTACTTCACATTATTATTTTCCTATGCATGTTGCAATTCGTAATAACACTTTACAATAAAAAAATGTTATACAATAATACTGCAATCATCCTATTAGGCTATTTTTATCTCAACTTCCCATTAAATTTTCAGGCAATTTCATGAAAAGAAAAGCACAAATATTTCATCATATCATTATTGATATGCTACTAGAACAATTTTTGCTATTTTTATTCGAATTATTATAGACATCCATTTGCAATAAAAATCCCCATACAGTTCATTTCTATACACCCAATGTTCAAAAATAAAATTGGTAATATATTAAATACACTTTCATATGGTATTCCATATAATTAAATATGGATTTGCCTGATGTTTCCATTAAACTAGTCGCGGTCCATCCATTCATCATGTTAATGATACACTGTTAAATTACGTTCGTAAACATTAACAATTAAAGAGAGGTTAGAATGTGCTAAGACATAAAAAAATTACTTACCTGTTCGATAAAATCTCACAGCCATTAAAAGTTGAATTACTGGAGGAACTGGTAATCCACGTAAATTCGGCCTTTGCATTCTATCAATTATCAGACCCAGTATAAAATGAATAACATTTTTACTGAGCCGATAACGTATATAGAACTCAGAGCCGTCGTATTTTTCTATCGGGTTTTCTGCGTCCCGCAAATATAACCGGATGCGACGACGTCTGCGTCGCTCGATATTACGCCGATTCTCCTGTTCTTCCAGTTGAATTCTTTGATAGACTCTATTAAATTCCTCTTCTCCGCGTAAACCGACAATATGATCGAGGTCTTCAAGGTCCGACATCTTGGATAAATGTTGGATAAAGCAGCAAAGTACATCGATTACCATCGGTTCCCATCGGTTCCCGTCGGTTCCCTTCGGGATTTTAATTTGAGTTGCTCACTTAAGCTACCTCCGCAGGTAGCTTACAAATTTAACCAATTATTATCGCATGAACAGATTTCTGAGTAAGCAAAAGCGTATTAGGATACAACTTGCTCAGCAGAGAAGGCATTTTACGGTCTAATGCGTCCAAACATGCGACCCATAGATTATTATGTAGAACATGTTTCTTCATTTTGATTCTGAAGTTATATTATTAGTGTTATTTAAGTTTTAATATAAATTTCTGTTCATAAATGGTCTTTTTTTTAAATTATCCATGATTTGTTTGTATCACAAATAATAAAATTGAATGTAGAAAGTAACTTGGAATTTCAATTTTAAAATATACAAACCTTTATAACATATCCTGTACTTCCCTTTAATTCCATCGGGGATCTTGTGTGGGGCTATCAGGAACCTTCCCTATTGAGTTATTAGGGAGTAGAAAGGGATAATGATGAAATCTGTTATTGAACAACTTTTTTAATAAAAGGATTTGCTACATTACAATGTATTCAATGACATTAACAAGTAATGAAAATCATAAACTGGATAACATTTTATATGACAAGTGCACGCATCAGTTAAGAACAAAATCTAACATAATATGAGAACACTATTCTAATAATATTATTTTTGGTCTAAACATCTTTCCTCAATATTAATGTTGATTTGTTCTTGAACATGTTTCAAAACAATTCTGTTTTATCGTCAGCTTTTCCAGACTGGTTTTATTTATGTTGCATTATGTTGCACAACCTGGATGTCGATGTCAGCTCCATCCTGTGGTTGGCCAAAGAACCTCCAAACAAGGTCACGCTCCATCGGTATATCAAAATTCATAACTCTGTTTTTGTTCTTCTGAATATAATTTTTTTCCCAAATAGTCAGCTCTTTTGTATTTTCTAACTGTTTTAATAATTTAGTGTCAGAATTTATATTATGTTTTTCAGACCAAACATGAGCAGCAACTGCAGATTTGTCTATTTCCCCATTTTTAATATTTCTTGTGTGTTCTTTGGTTCTAATTTTTAGGTTTCTTTTTGTTTTTCCTATACGGTATATATCTTTTCACAACCCATGCATTCAATTTGATATATTCCTGACTTTTTATTTTTATCAGTTTTTTCATTTTTGCTGGTTTTTATTAGTTTATTTAAACTGTAGTTATTTTTTGGTGCTAATTTAATATTAGACTTCTAAATATCTTTTGAAATTTATTATGTACCCAAGGGTGATATGTGAATTTCCTATATTTTTTTCATAGGTGGTTCTTCATTTTCAAGAGTACTTCTGTTCATCATTTTTTGTTTTTTATACAGAATTGTTTTGAGACATGTTCAAGAACAAATCGACACTAATATTGAAGTAAGATGTTCAGACTAAAAATAATATAATTAAAATAACCTCAAAATATTACTTCCTAAAATTAAATATTACTATTCCAATACTTAAGATGTAATATAGTAAATAACACTAGCCAACAAAATTTTACTTTTTTTCTGTAACTGGCATGGAAACAGCTAATCTATGTTTTCGGGTGTGCTGATAACGAAAGTGTTAATGAAAATACAAGATTAGCTCTCGTTTTGAAGTTATGCTAACTTTACGTTATTGCCTATATAAGCTTATGCATATATTTACCTTGTTATCCCTTTGCCAGGTATTTGTAATTTTCTGCTGGTGATTTCCTAATTAGTGTCCAGAAGTAATCGGCTAACGTTGATGCACTCCACTTTCCCTGATATTTTATTTTCATGTTTGAAATTTGCTGGTGGAAATATTCCCCATGTTCGTTGCTTACAGCATGACTGTTGTCAGTATAAAAGTCCAAATGGGAGGAATCTAAGAAATGTAACTTTAAGGACATGTTACACTCCAGTGTATAAGATTTGCCACAAGATTCTTATAGTTGTTTGCCCTCTTATTTCCTACAAAGTTTGTTGACACTTGAACAAAGGCATCCCAAGCTAACTTTTCATTACCTGCCAGCATGTTGTTAAAATGCTCATCTTGGGCCCATGAATATCCCCTTTTTCTTTTTATTTTTTCGTCTCACTAAGCCGTGGAAAATAGATAAATGCTACTCAGTTTTGTCCACGGCCTTAAGAAAGTTTTTCATTGGGTCCAATTTTACATGAAGAGCAGGGAGAATTATGTTCTTGGATTTGACAAGTGCTTTTTGCATAACATTGTGCGGTCTGGTTCAAGTGATTAATGCTTAGGCCTATCTATTTATAATGAAGTGCTATGGTGCGGCTATCCCAGAGGTACTGGAAGCAACAGAAATTGGTATAGCCCTGTTATAGCCCAAGTAGTATGCCTATGATTGTGAGATCCCCGGAAATCTGCCATTTAAACTTGTCGCAGTAACATATGTTTCTTCCGTGTAAGGTGCATATCCGATCGGAATCAATGGTAACACATTGCCATTTTGCAGTAGGACACACTTGATGAACAACCTCCACTCAGTAGCTATCATTAGTCCCTCTACATCACTACAGATTATTAAGTTCCTTTCGAAAAATGGAAGGAATGGCATGTGGTGGGTACGGAGCAATCACATTTACATCTTCTCAAGATTATTATTGTAAGTGGTTCACAGGCAGCAGGAGTCGGAGAGAGCAAGACGTGTTGTAATGGTATTTTGTGTGTAATGGGAAAAAAAGTATGTTTCCGGACATGTGTTCCTATGTTAAATTTATTCATTTTGGTCCCCTCTATAAGTCCACAAATTCTAAGGGAAATTTAGACTCACCCTGTATAAATAAGATCTTTCTCTAGAACATCCACCACAATCATTACTACATAGGCTTCCCGAGTGCAAGGAAAGAAATGGAACAATGGCATATTGCAATGTCTTAACCAGATAATACAGCTGGGCAGAAAACACAAGGTACTGGTAAGTGCATATACGGTTCTGCATTATCAGTTATTAAATATCTACTCACTCTAGTCTAAGGTTGTAAAATCATAAAAGTTTCTTGCAATATTACAACATTTCACAAAGATTTCTTTCACTAACGTTTCCTCAAGAGGACTTGGATGACTTTAATATGCATTTATGTATGATACAAAAATCTATAAAATAAATTGTGTGCTCTCGTATGTAGAGCGTAAATACTAACATCGTATCTCTCGATAATTACTTTCAACTGAATGAAACATTTTATACATCACCTCATGTACAAACTTTTAGGAATGATGGATCAAACAGAGAGGATTTTTTGTAGGGAACATATACTTCCAAACACGTCATTTTTTTATTTCTGAGCATTGGTCAAGGTAAGAATCAAATGAATTGTGAATTCTTCTTACTTCATAGTTCAATGTTTTTTGAAACACAGCACCGCAGTATCGGGAAACAATCTTCATCATCGTCAGCTGTTCTTACGACTGTTAATTTTTTTAATTCCCAATTTGAAAATTACTCCTTAAAAAGAACATAATATTAAAATTCCCAAATTTATTATATTAAATTGATCAAGGAGCTTGTCTAAAATGTCCCACTATATGTATATATATATCTCAATCAAACATTTCAGCCAAAATTTTCACATAATAACCTTCATTGTTCAAACAAGGAAATGTATTTGGATTCTCATAATCCTTCATGCAAATTATTGGCCTCTTCTGTATTGTATGGGCAGGGCAGCATCATTACTGCTGTGATGATGAAACCACTATATTGCATACAAGAAGCAACATTTCATGGTCCTACTGCCCGATTAAACTTATCAAACATGTCTTCCGCAAAGTCCAGCCGTTCTCACTTAATGCCTTCCACCACCAATACAAGGTTTCCCATCTCACAATCCGTCAATTAATTACTATAAAGGTACTATACTGTGGACATCTCTCGTTAAGATGTAGATGCTAAGAGCCTTACCTTCACCATAATGATGTTAACAAGGTGTTGTACTGGAGATATATGATGCAGATTAACTAAGTAGGATTTCATAAAGTGTCATAATGTGTGCATAAATCATAATAAATGTTCCTTTATAAAAAGAAATGATCCCGTTAGTGTGGTCTAATATTGCTAAAACATTCAAGCTGAAGTCCTATGTAGTTACATTAATTACTGCTGTATAGTCAATGATCAATACAAAAATCTTATATAACAAATGTTAAAAATATATTCATAATGATTAAAATACCACTATCTTTCATACTGGTGATAACAATTATAAGCATGACTCAGATTCTTAGACAAATATTCTACCTCAAGTTGTCCAGCAAATTACAAATATGGAATTTCCAAATATTTCCTGGGTGTTTCATGGAAACGAGGACAATTCCTGATTTTTTTGAGTGCTAACTTGAATTAATTCTAGTATAGCTAATTTTGTAAAAATCTTTTTTCCAATACATTCAATTTACATATGTTCTGTCTATACATTATAATTTGTATAGTTTCAAATAAAATATTAATAAAAGGAAGAATTGGTAGATTTACATACAATAAGCAAAAGACACTTGCTGAGGGTTACGTTAAAAATGAATGTGTTAATTAAGCTGACTGCATAGAGTCTGCTTACTGAACTACATGTGCTCTAGTATGATATCGCAATGACGAGGACCGGTATTTCTTTAGTAGGGACAGCTTGACTCCGCCAAACGTATGCTACAGTTTCATAATCATTTCTTGCAATATCTGTACACATTTCTAGAATGTTGTTTAACGATTGCAAGTCTTTTGATTAAAATTAAAGATGGATGCTTATTGCTTTACAAATTCCTGGTTTTTTCAAATTCCCAACTTATTCCCACATTTCAAGTTTTCCATGAATGCTTGACACTCTGTATTTGTACTCATACAGAAACTTATTTAAGCAAGTTTACATTTTTTTTTTGTATGGTACGGTTAATCTCAAGTATACTTTGAATTTTATATCATATTAAACTCACAAAAATACAGTAACCACAAAATAATTTTTGACAAAGTTTCATATCAAATTCAGCATCACAAAAAATGTAAATATGTATACCTCTAAGGAGCCTACTTCAAGTGAAATATTATTTCCCATACCATATGGCAGTACAAATTTTCTAGGCACATGTTGCAATTTATGATACTCTTTTATTATTATTGACATATTCTGTACTTCATACAAAAAAGGCAGTAGCTGGTCATTTTTCAAATTAACCCAAAGCAATAGTGCAAAGGTTATACAATGTATGTGCAGAAATTATAGCTGTATTTACTACTGTAGATAAATTGATTTCTAATGGGAATATGTTCATTAAATCATGGAGTATAAAAAATGGCATTTGTGAGCAGCGTTTGAAAATGAACTTCACCGATGACATTATCAAAAGGACATGAAATGAAGGCAACTTTTTTTTAATGTGATCTAAACAAAAGCATCCAAAATATAAGTACATTTACTTCTAAAGTGAAAACTAATCTAACAGATGATCAAAACCTTCTGAAGTGTATTAAATCAACATCCATCAAACCACATGTTTTTTCATAATAAGACAATTTTTTTTACAGCCAGCACAATGAAGGTCAAAATGATAATTACCTTTAGAATTTCTTTTATATTTTTTCACATTTCACTTACTTCCAATATTAATACAATCTTACAATCTTCATTACCAAATAGGCTAGTAGTTATGTGTCTTATAACATTTTATAGCACTTTAAACACAAGAAAATGTATCTGTCCAATAAGTACTACATCCATAATTGCATACTTCGAATTTCCTCAGCCATATACACATGTGAATGACCTAACAAACTTGTGCTCTACACAAGCAAATAAATTGCAATAAAATACATTTTTTATGGCGACACCTCCCTTTTACGCTGTAATTATATTAAATTCTGTTACATCATCGTTGCTCAAAAAAATTGACTGTGTGACATCACAAATACCATAATATTTTTTCCAAATACTGCTCACAAAATACCAAATAAAAATATCTTTGTACTGCCTCACACATCTAATAACACAATGAGGAAGTTGAAATGTAATTAAATGATTATACTTTCCAATCACATATTTAAAATATTTTAGCATAAACATATTTTTTGAATGTTTACGAATTATGAATCTGAACCATAAATATAATTTTTTAAAGCACTGTGAATTATACTAACATTATTACCAAGGGTTTTATAAATTAAAAAGAATGCACAGGACTGTTCTTCATATTTATAAGAGCAGCAAATAATAAGTTAATTGGAATCTACCTATTACTTAAAATGAAACTGCTGTAATACCTTAAAATTTGAAACATACTCTGGTGTAGCAGAGGGAGCATGATACAAGAAGTAAACGGAAACAGATATACAGTACGTGACAGTGTAAACAGATAAAAATTGCGAATTTTGATTCGACCTAATTGAGTGTTAAAATAATAAATTTGGAAATTTTTACATTATGACATTTTCTTAATAAGAATTCTTACTATTTCAGTGTGTTCATATTATTTTATCCAACCCCTATACTCTCAACACTGAATTGCTATTTAATGGGACGTAAGTTCAAGGAACTTGGTAACATGTTGAACATAAAGTGAACTGAAGTAGAGAGGAGATACAACATCGCCAATAGATGAGCAAGAAATGTTGTAAAGAAGACATTTGGAATATGGCTGAAGAGGTACACTTGATTGCAGTATTCATTGCATACAAAGCTGGAGACAATCCAGCTGTAAAATTGGTAACAGCGATACTTCGCATTACAGAGGAGAGTCTGAGTTTGAAAACAATTATACGTTCAAGAGGATGCTAATGATAACCTGTGTGTAGCAAAAGGTAGAATTAATTTAAATAAATGTGAAGTGACTAACAACCAATAACATTTGAAAATACAACAGGAAGTAACATTATGAGGTTGTACTTAATAAAAAAAGTGTTGTCTGTATTATTCTTACCTCATTTCATTGTTTTCACTAGACATATGTTTTAAGGCTCAGCAAGCATTGAAAATATGTATATGAGGTAAGAATAATACAGACAACACTTTTTATTCTATCAGAAATTTTACATTCCTTTCAGATACCATCATCCCCATCTCAACTAGATTCAAACTACTGAAATTAAATTGTCAATGTCAGTGAATCCTTTCATATGGTGTATGGTAGATGAATTTGGGACAATCTCACTAAACTCTTTTAATCAATGATAAACAGAAACATTTTTATTTCAGTGAAAGTAATAGCTTTAGCTTCTTAATATTAATATAATAGAATCTCACTTGCTGCAAAGTAGAAAATTCGGAATTATATATATATCATCATCATCATCATCTGCATTCATGGATTAGGTCTGTTGACCCGTTACGACTTCAGTCCATCTCTTTCTAGGTCTGCCCACATCTTGGGTGCCTTTAGGTTTGTATTTTGTTATTTGCTTTGGATATCTATCTTCATTCATTCTGTCTATGTGTTGCTTCCATTTTTGTCTATATGCATCTATTTTATCAGTTATTGAAAATATTTCAAGTTCCTGTCTTATTTCTGTGTTCTTGATTCTGTCTTCCTTAGTGCACCCTTTAACAGATCTCAAAAATTTAATTTCTGCCGCCATTATTCTACTTAGATCTTGTTTTTTATGTATCCAGGCTTCTGATCCATACAGCAGTACCGGTACTGCCAACATTTTATAAACTTTCAATTGGATCTCTCTTGTTTTATTATTTAGTGATCATTTTATCGTACCACATATTCCCTGGAATTTTGCTATTTTATTAGTTATATTGTTATCATAATTAAATTAAATGTCACATCCTAGATAATTGAGATGGTTCACCTGATCTATGATTTTGTTTCCTATTACTATTTTGGATCTGATTTGATTTTTCCCTTGGAATGCCATTACCTTAGTTTTTTCTATGGATATTTTGAGATTATATTGTTCACATATATTATGTAGTTTAAAAATATTCCTTTGAAGTTCGTCTTCCGTATGTGCTATTATTACCTGGTCATCAGCGTATAATAATGTTTTCAAGTAGTGTGTTTTATCTAATTTTATTCCTTTATTTGTTTCTTCGTTCCATTTTTTATTATATCATTGATGTATAGGTTCAACAAAACTGGAGAGATACTGCTTCCTTGTTTAACTCCCTGATTAGTATGAATTTTATTTTTACTTACTTCATTTCTAGTTTTTATAACAAAATTTGTGTTCCAGTACAAACTTTTTATAGCTGCTATTAAGTGTTTCGGAATTCTTTTTTCTTTTAAAATTGTCCAAAGTTTTTCTCTGTCTACTTTATCAAATGCCTTGACAAAATCAATAAAAGCCATGTGTGTTTCCTTGTTATATTCTCTTCTTTTGTTTATAAATTCTTTTATCGTAAATATATTATCCATAAATGAACGCCCTGGTCTGAATCCACTTTGTTCTTCTGTTAGCATTAACTCTGCTATTTGTTTTAACCTAAATGTTAAGATTCTTGAGTATATTTTATAGCCTGCAGTTAAAATGCTAATTCCTCTCTAGTTGTTGCAGTCGTTACGTTCTCCTTTCTTAAAAATATATTGTACTATTGCTGTTGTCCAGGTTTCTGGTATTGTTGCTTGTTTCTAACATAAATTTAAAAAATGTAATAATCTCAGTTTAAAAAAAATTCCTCCATATTTTATTAATTCCATATTAATTGCGTCTATTCCAGCTGCCTTTCTGTTCTTGGTTGTTTTCAGTGCTTCTTCTAATTCTTCCACTGTTATCATATCTATTCCTGTCTCACACTCATATATGTTATCTTTAGTTATTTAATTTTCATTATACCATAGTTTTTTATAATGTTCTTCCCATTGTTTCTCCTCAATTGCATTGATCTGTATTGTATCTTTTTCTTGTTTATTTAGATGTTTCATTACTTTATAGGCTATTTTTTTCTGCCCATGTATATCGTATTCTAGTCTACTTATATATCTATCCCAACTGACATTGTGTGCTTTTTTAATTTCTCTTTTGGCTATTGCACTTTTATGTTTGTATTCAGCTCTTAATTTTGGTGTCTATTCTGTAAATATTTGTGATGCCTCTTTTTTATCTTTTATTATCCTCTCTAATTCTTCATTCCATATTCTTAAACCCTTCTTGTTATATATTTTATACTTTGTTCCTAATGCCTCATATGCTGCTTTATCAATACTTTCTTTAATGTTATCCATTCTCGGTTTATTTCTTCGGAAGTAGGTTTTAATATTGTTCATTTAGCCTATTCTGATAAAGATTCTGTATACTTTTATCTTGTAATAAATGTACTTTGAATGTGGTCTCTTTATTTCTATATTTGTTTTTATTTTTCTTCCATCTCGCTAATATATTTATTTTTGAGATTACTAAATAGTGATCTGAATAAATGTCACTTCCTCTAAATACTCTCGTATCTGTTAATAATGATGATGCTTTCTTATTGATTAACACATAATCCATCAGTGAACGAAAAACCTCGTGCTGACCATGTATATTTGTGAATATCTTTTTTCTTATAAAATGTATTTGTTATTTTAAAATCATTAAAAATTGCAAATTGTTTTAAATTCTTGTCCATGTTTATTTACAACATTTTCTCCATGGATCCCAATTATATTTGCCACTTGTTGATTCCCCACGCTAGCATTAAAATCCCCTAATAATATTATTATGTCGTTCTTGTTTATCTTATTTATTTCCTTTTGTAAAGTAGTATAAAATGTTTTTGTTTCTTCATCTCTCCCTTCCTCCGGTGCATATATTGCTATAATTGTCATATGTCCTCTATTATGCCTTAAATCGCATTGTCATTATTCTTTCGTTAATACAATTATACGTGTCTATTTTGTATCCCCATTTCTTATCCACAAATATCGCCACTGCTGCTTTCGCTCTTTCTTTCTGACTTACTCCACTGTAAAACATCATCATATCATTTATCATTTGTGATCCTTTCAATTCTTTTTTTGTTTCTGAGGCAGCTAATATATTTATATTTTTATTTTTCATTTCATTTGTTAGTTCTAATTCTTTGCTTCCCAAGCCTGTGATATTCCAAGTCGCTATTTTAAGCTGGTCATGAATTCCAAAACTCTTTTTATACTTTTCCTTGCTGTGGTCGTCATAAGGTTTATCAATCCGGCTTTTCTTCTGCTGAAGTTTATGAGTAAGTTATTTTTTACTAGTAGAGGTTACCAGCCTCTAGCCAAATTCCTCTTCCCGGAGGGCAGGGAACTGCAATTTCGGAGTGTTCATCTCCTAGAGAATTTGCTTTCACTACGGCTTTGGGGACTTCTCTTCTCCCCACGTAACCCTGTGGACGGGGCCCTACCCAGGTACTACCCACTGGGCGAGTGGGACCTGGAGCTCACAAAAGGGCAGGGGCGCCTACTCCCTGGAATGGACTACCTCTTTCAAGGGTACCATATATATATAATATTCAGAATGAGATACGTAAAGATTCTGTAAAACTTCAGGTCATATGTCTTAGGTTCATGATATCTATAAGAATGTTAAGTCTGAGAAATGAAATAAAATAAAAATAAAAAGAGGCCTCTGGGCAAAATTTGTCACCCCTTTCATTTGTAGAATTAAATTGTACCTTCAGATGTTAGAGCATAATTAAAGACTAACCAATCAAGGTCATCTGAAATTGTTGGCTTAATTAATGCAGTTAGGTATTAGTTGAATCTGGGGATGCTCTTCACCGACACATTTTCTGGTGAAATGATTTCTTAACTGGGAAGTACAATTTCTGATTCCATCTACATTTACTGTTTTTAAACTACGTACAGTAATGTCACACAACTCCGCCATTGCCGGTCCCAAGCCCGGATGAGAAAGGAGGAGGGGGAGGAGTAACACCTCGTAAAAAAACCTTGGTTCAGCTGGCCCGGCTGATAGTACCATGTGAGGGCCCCTTGCCAGGGAACGGTGAAGACCTCAACGGCAATGAAGGCGGAGAGGGATACCCTTAATACGGCAGATTTTGCGGAAGAGGCACCCTACCCTCACTCAGGGAAAGAGAGAGGAACCGCTGCCTTGCGGAGAAGGAGAAACTTCAAAGGCTAAGGGAGCATCCCCTACAGAAAAGCATGCCTGTCCAAGAGGCATTGAGGTGGCAACCCCACCACTGGACTTATCCAACTATAGGCTGGTAACCTATAATGGGGAAAACTTTAAATACTCGAAAGACTACAAGAAATAAGCAGCGGATAATAAAACTATGACGACAGGCAAAGAACAAAGGGTTTTATGATTACTGGAATTTTGGCAACCTGGAACGTAAGAGAGACTTAATAAAAAGATGAAGATTGGGTAGAGGAATTGTAGAAAAGACAAATAGACATAGGTTGTTATTAGTGAGACAAAAAGAAAGGAAGAGGATCAACAGAAATGGGAGATTATCATATGATCTATTCAGGAGTAGAAAAGACAGAAAGAGCCAAATCTGGAATTGCTATTTTAATAAAACAAAATTGGAGAAAAAAATAACTTATTCCTGGATAAGTGACAGAATAGTAACATTAAGATTAAAGTTAGGAAGAGATAATTTAACAATAATAGGAATATATGCCCCATCTACTGGAAATAAAAAGGAAGCAGAGAAATTCTATAATGAATTACAAGATATAAAGGATAGTATAAATAAAAATTACCAGATAGTAATATTAGGGAGACTTCAATGCCAGAATTGGAAATAAAACCATTAAAGATTTAATTGGCCCAGTTGGAGAAAATGAAGTAAATGATAAAGGGATAATTTTAAGAGATTTTTGTATGTATAACCAGCTACGAATTACAAATACATTTTTCAAACATAAAGAAATACATAAGTTTACTTGGATGAGTCGGGGATCCAGATCTATAATAGATTACATAATAGCAAACAGAAAATTTTGGACACAAATAATGGATACGAGAGTCTATAGGGGGACAGAAATAGATTCTGATCACTTTTTAGTGGTTGGAAAAATTAGAACGAACAAACCTTATTTTAGAAGGAAAGTAAAAAAGAAATCAGAAAACGAAAAATACAAAGTACAGCTATTAGAACAAGATAGTATAAGACAGTTATATGAAAATCGAATAAAACAGAAACTTGAAACCAAGAGTTGGAGATGTAGAAATAGATTGGACAAAATTAAAAGAATCAATAAAAAAAGCAGCAAATGAATGTTTGGGAACCTCCAAAAAATAGACCAAAAAATCGATTGAAAGTTTGGAATGAATAAATAAAAGAAGCAATCAGTAATAAGAAGATAGCTTATTTATAATGGCTTAATTATGGGACTATTAATGATAGAATAGATTACAAACACAAAAGAGCAATAGTCAGAAAATTACCTAGAAAATTAAAAAATGAAGGATGGGAAAGTTTTATAAAAAATATAGAAAGAGATGTCACAGGAGCAAAAAGATATGGTTTCAAAGTATTCCAGCGATTAAAAGAAGAGTGTACGGATAAATTGGCTATAAATGGAATGACAGCAGAACAATGGACACAGCATTTCAGACAGTTATTATATGCAGAGAAAGAGAAGAAACAAATACACCTCCCTGTCCCACAGAAGAATATATTGCTATAACATTGGATGAAGTGATAGAAACTATCAAGAAAATGAAAAATAGAAAAGCTAGTGGAGTAGATCGTGTACCAATGGAGCTTTGGAAATATGGTGGGAAACCACTCTATATTAGATTGGTACAAATTTTTAATGATATAAGGGCACATGGAATAATACCTCAGGACTGGAAAACATCATTAGTAATACCCATCCATAAGAAAGGAGAAAAAAGTAACTGTTCAAATTATAGAGGTATATCATTGTTGACAACAGCATCTAAAATATATACATCCATTTTAAAACGAAAACTGCAGAAAATTACAGAAGATAAAATTGGAGAGGAACAATATGGATTCCGAAAAGGCCGATCGTGTATCGACGCTATATTTGTTATAAAACAACTAATTGAGAAGTGGAAAGAATTTAATATCCCCCTATATATATTATTTTTAGGTTTTGAAAAGGCCTATGATAGAGTCAAACGGGACATAATGTGGAAAATATTGGAAAGCTACCAAGTCCCCAATAATCTAATAAATGCTATAAAAAGTTTATATGAAACCACATTTATAAAAGTAAAGTTAGATCATGGGAAAATAACAGATACATTTGAAATTAACCAAGGTTTAAGACAGGGATGTGGACTATCTCCATTACTGTTTATTCTATATCTAAATAAAATTGTCCAGGAGTGGAAAAAACTAAACCCCCCCCAGGAGTAAAAATATGTAGAGGAAATCAAATACAAACAATAATCTTCGCAGATGATCAAGTACTTCTAGCGGAGAATGAAGATGATTTGCAGAGATCAGTGTTTAAATTGCAGAATACCCTAGAAAAATACACACATGAAAATATCTGAAAATAAAACCAAATCCATCGCAATCACTGGAAAGGAACTTTCGAGAGTAAAAATAATAATAAATAATAAACCAATAGAACAAGTAACACACTTTAATTATTTAGGTAATAATATATCAGAGTTTCATAATCAAAAAGATGTGGAAACAAATTTAGAAAAATATAACAGATTAAATGGTATAATTAGGAGAAATTTTGGAAAACAAATGAGGAAAGAAATCCAATTGAGATTTCATAATGCCATAGCCAAACCTGCTCTACTATACGGAAGTGAATGCTGGACACTTCGAGCAAAAGATAAATCCCGCATTAATAGTTCACAAATGAGATTCCTCCGATCACTAACTGGAGTAACATTAAGGGATAGAATGAAAAGTGATGAGATAAGGATGCAGTGGAATAGTGGGGAAATGGTTGAAAATATACAAAATTATCAGATTAAATGGTTTCAACACGTCCAGAGAATGTCAAATTCCCGTTTACCAAAGATGATTTACCACCTCAACCCTAACGGCAAAAGAGACCTCGGAAGACCCTTCAACCGATGGAAAAATCAGTTTTTGTAGTCGCAGAACGGGTATCATCACCCAACACTGCATTCGGAAGAAGAAGAAGAAGTGCTTAAAAAATACAATATTAATTTACCTCTGAAAATGATTCCTTATAATGATGTTCCTCCAGTTGATTCCACCTACCCTGTCTGGATCTTCTCTCATATTTTCATTAACATCTTCTTCATCGAAATTATCTTGAAATTCAGGTTCTCTCCTCTGTATGGCAAAGTTGTGAAGTATTGCTGTCGTCAAAATTATCAGCTGGGTTGCTCCAGCTTTGTATGCAGTGTATACTGCAGACAAGGGAACCTCTTCTTCCATATCCCAAACGTCCTCTCTACAACACTCCTTGCTCGTCTATGGGCAATGTTGTACCTCCTTTCTGCTTCAGTCTGTTCATGTACAACAGGTGTAAGAAGGCACCTTGTACATGGATAGCCGCTGTCCCCAATTAAGTGGCCAAGATGCCTGTTGTTTTCCAGCATGTCTTTCACAGCAGAATTCCTAAATATTCTGCTGTCATGCGTGGAGCCTGGACAATATTTGTGACCCTAGTTTCAGGATCACAAATTACCTATAAAAAAGACAAGATGATGTACATTAATTTACGATTATCCATAAAAAAACATCACATTAAGAATTCACATACATCAATTAGCTGATATTAATTAAATTTGAGTTTAATTTTGACTCACATCATGTTTCTTATAAGTATGACATGAGTCAAAATACAACTCAATTTAATTAAAATAAACCTCATAGTGTTATTTCCTACTTACATAATTTAATAGCTGATATTGTTTTAAGATTACAAAAGCATTATTCAGTTTTGTTGTTGCATGTTATCTGACTCTCATAACTTCTGTAATTATGTTATGATATCATTGTCTTAATTCAAGTAAAAAAGATAGGCGTATTCTTTTCTAGAAACATACCTGAGTATTGATTGAATAAAAATTCTTCCTGTTATAGAAGCGCTGAGCCTCTTGTCTCTATTCATATATCAGTGCAATCTATCGCACAGATTATTCCTGGGAAGTTGTCTCTGGAATAGACAAAAATGAAATTGATACAACAGTTTATTCTGTTCTTTGGTAATTTCTTACAAGATCAAAGAATGATTTATTTTGTCTCCTAGTCCCATAACATTCATCTACATATAATTTAATTTGCAGTTTTATGAATTTGTCAAAGTATTAGGAACAAAATATTTCAGTTGCTGAAATCCAAAACAACCTGTCATGCATATCTCTGAAATATACCAACCAACATTTCTATGTAAGTCATGGGAAAAAAAGTTGGGAAAAACTGCACTTAAACTAGCGTGAAATATTTTCAAAGTCCAATAGAACAACAGTGCGCATGCGCCCGAGTTTATAGAGCCAGCGATAACCCACAATCGAACCACATATCGATTATCATCCTCGATTACTATCCGTCGGTATGAAATTTAAATTACCAATATTTGCAATAAATCCCCAAATCTTTGTTAAAAATATATATTAATAATATTAAAATTACCAAACATTTATTAAAAATGGGTGTACACTTACTTATCACTCCTAACGCTGATCCAACCAGCGATAACCCAAAACAGCGATAGAAAATCATAGACTAAGTAATGTACTCTGTGGAGAAAATGACAGTTAGCATCACAATATTCTCTAACAGTGTCATAATATTGTGATTTGCATATTTAAATAAATACTACAAAATTGTCTAATAATGTTATAAAAATGGTTTGAAAAAGTTTAAAGCATTAAATAATGTTAATAAACACAGAAGAAGAGCTATAGTGGGTTTTATGGCGGATTGTGAATAAGAGTGAAACTGGTTGCTCGTGTTTTTGCACAATTTTCAGCAGGTGTTAGTTTGTTTTTATAAACGTAATATCGATATTGCGAATTTATTTTGTTTGTAGCTTAATTTTACGCATAATGGCTCCACGTAAAACAAGAAATTGTGAAGAAAGTAAAGAAGAAATAACAAAGCGTGTGGTCCAAGAATGTTTGCGGTATCCAGCCATGTTGAAGCTGTTGAAGGACTCCGTGCGTGAGGCTATTGTATCGGAGCTGAAGGTAACTATAGACCGTAATACAGAAGTCATTAGGCAGTTGGAACTCTCGCTTCAGGATAGGGACAACAAAATATTAAAACTGGAACAACAGTTATGTGAGAAAACCGACTCGCTAGAGCAATACCAATGTCGACAGTGTCTACGTATTTTCGGTATACCTGAACAGGATGGTGAAGATACGGACAATATAGCAATAGACGTGGCCTCCAAAATTGGAGTTAAATTAGAAACCTGTGATATCGACAGGAGTCACAGGGTTGGGAAAAAGTCGGATCGACCACGGCCGGTTATTGTGAGGTTCATTAGTTATAGAAAGAGAAGGGAGGTCTTTCAAAATAAAAAAAACAATTGAAAGGCAGTGGGATCACAGTAAGAGAAGACTTCACCCAAATTAGATATACATTGTTAAAGGACTGCATCACAAAATTTGGCGTCACAAATGTGTGGACAATTGATGGCGCAATACATGTGAAAAATGGAGATACCAAACGCATCATCACCCGGGCCTCTGATATGTAAATCTACCTAGTGCAAACACGACCAGTGATACCATATCCCCAATTTAGCACTTTTATATAGATTATTAAAATTAAATTTAGAAATTTCACATTAATTATTAGTATTATATTTAGAAATTTTACTTTATTTATTAATATAATATTTTATTAAGATATTAGTGACTTGTTCTTTTCTTATTATTCTAGTTAAAATATTTTTAAAATTTTCCATCCAAATAATGCTATTCATTTGGCAGTCTCTGACAGGTTAGAGGACACTACCCTTCTCACACCCCTTCCAAACAACAATAATGCAAGACAGGTTCTAGAAACAGCATTCTCCCCCTTCCCGTCTTCCCTACATGTGGTGCACTTGAACGCACAAAGTTTAACTGCACATGCAGACGAAATTAGAATGATTTTCTCTTCTTCCAATACTCATGTCATTCTCGTATCAGAAACATGGCTCACTCCCTCCATTAATTCTAGTTTAATTGACATGAATGGTTATACTTTCCTTAGACATGATCGTGTACATAGTCGAGGGGGCGGTGTTGGTGTCTTCGTTAGGACAGACCTTTGCCCTAAGTCTGTATACTTTTCTAATAACGAGACATCTCCAGAAATTATGTTTATAGAAATATACGCAAGCTTCAAAAAATGCCTTCTTTGTGTAGTGTACCAACCCCCTAAACTGAAAAAAATAACAGAAATAGAATCCGCTCTACAAAACGCCCGTATACAATATGAACACGTTATCGTCCTGGGTGACTTTAATATAAATATACTAGACACTGACAACAGACATACACAACAGCTTATGTCCGCGTTTCAAGCTTGTGATATGACTATCCTTCCCTTACAGGCTACACATCACACCAATCACTCTGAGACTTTACTTGACTTAATTGCTACTAATAATTCAGACAGAGTACTAACCCACGGGCAACTGTCAGCTCCCGGAATATCAGCACATGATATTATATTCTTAGCATATTCACTGCAGTGCCCTAAACTAGCTCGTAAGACTATCACATATAGAGACCTAAAACATATAAACAATGCAGCTCTACTTGCAGACGCTATAAAATTACCCTGGCATACTATATGGATATTGCATTCTGTTGACGAAAAAGTTGAAGCATTAAATAACCTTATATTACAACTATATGACAGACACGCCCCACTGAAAACTAAACTAGTGAAACGACACCCTGCTCCCTGGATGTCTGCTAACATTCGTGACTTGATGACTGAAAGAGACGCAGCATATCGGAAATATAGAGTCGACAAAACTGACATAAATCTCAATCACTACAAACGGTTACGTAACAAGACTACTCAAACTATCAGAAACGCCAAACTTAGACATCTATACAGCCTTACTGAACCCAATAACAATAACCCAGATATTTGGAAAAATCTGAATAAAATGGGTGTAGGAAGGAAAGACACACAGGTAGAAAAACTACCTGTTTCTCTGAACACACTTAATAACCACTTTAAAAGCACATTCTTTACTCGTAAAGACAAAACACACACAATAAGTGAACTACTATTGACAAATCCACCAGACATAGAACATTTCCATTTTTCATACCTTACAGAAAATGACATAAAGAAAGCTCTCAAACGAATAAAAACAAAAGCAGAAGGTACTGACCGTATAAATATCACTCTACTTAACAAAATAATCGACGTTATACTACCTACCATAACTCATGTTTTCAACTCCTCACTACAGACCTCTATATATCCCACATTATGGAAGCAAGCAACTGTACGCCCACTCCCGAAAGTAAAAACTCCCTTAACTCCTAACGATTTTCGACCCATTAGTATTTTACCTACCCTTTCAAAAGCTTTGGAATGATTAGTCCATAAACAACTGGCTGACTACATAACTGAACACGACCTTTTAGATCAATACCAATCAGGCTTCAGGACAGGACACAATACAAATACTGCTCTACTAAATATATGTGAAGACATACGCGAAGCATCTGATAATCGAAAACTTACTATTCTTACACTACTTGACTTTAGTAAAGCATTTGACACGGTAGACTTGGACTTATTGCTGCTTAAACTAAAAACCTCTCACTTTCTGACAGTGTCACGCAATGGTTCAACTCGTACTTTCGTGAGCGCCAGCAATATGTTGTAGGAAATTCTACATTACGCTCTTCTTGGACCTACCGTAAAGCTGGTGTTCCACAGGGCTCGGTGCTCGGCCCATTGCTTTTTTCAATCTATATAAACGACATATCTGACTCCCTAAAACATAGCAAACATCATTTATTTGCGGACGACATGCAGATCTACCTTCACTCAGACAAATATTCTTTAAATGACGCGGTAACCAAAATTAATGAGGACCTTGACTCGCTAACGGCGTGGACCGAGAAATATGGACTTCAATTAAATCCTAGAAAGACACAAGCAATCATTATGGGCCATCAGAAACTATTATCCTCAATTAACACAAATGTAGTATTACATGTGTCACTTAATGGGGTTCAGATCCCTTATAGTGAGACAGTAAAAAATCTAGGAGTGTTTATGGATAAACATTTAATTTGGAATAAACAAATAAATAACATTTGCAAAAACTATCTTCTCAATAATACAATCATTAAATCGTATAAGAAATTGTTTACCGTTTTCTCTAAGAAAAATGTTAGTGGAAACACTTGCAATGCCCCATTTTGATTATTGTGATACTCTTTTTACTGACCTAAATACTGTTCTTACCCAAAGACTTCAACGTGTTCACAATTCTTGCATACGTTTTATTTGTGGTATACGTAGATTTGATCAAGTTACACCATTCCTGAACAATTGTCATGGCTTCGTCTACAAGATCGTAGAACCATCCATTCCCTATGCCTTCTCTATAAAATATTACACACATCATTACCTTATTATTTATCACACCGCTTCACTAAACTCTCTGATACACATAACTTAGATACCCGATCCCTTGAGCACAGTTCCCTATATATCCCTACTCATCACACTACCTATTATTCGAAATCTTTTACAGTTTGTCTTGCTAGAACATGGAATTCACTTCCACCCTATGTCAGAGTCTGCCAAACTTTACCATCTTTCAGAAACAAATTGAAAATTAAATTACTAACAGAAACAACTCACTAATATTACTTTTTTAGAATTAATAATGCGTTTTTGCATTATTTAATAAAAATAGACTTAGGATTTGTTAATATATTTACCTAATGCCTTGTACAAAAAGCGTAGATTAATTCATTGTAGTTTATTACTTTCTTTGTATTTTTTTTTCTTTTTACGTATAGTAGATTCGAGCTGTTATTCCTTTTTTTTATTCATTGTATCATTAATTTAATTTTAATTGTATTTAGTTTCATTGTATTATTAGACATTATTTTCATTATTATTCAATATGACAGATAATTAATTGTTCAATGTCTATTATTGTAATTTTTGTATTAATATGTAACATATGTTTGTACTGTTTAATATGACTATTATTGTATTTTTTTGTATTTATATGTAACATATGTTTGTCCTGTTTAATATGACTATTATTGTAATTTTTTTTGTATTCATATGTAACATATGTTTGTTTTGGTGAGTGGAAGAGAAGGCCACATGGCCTTAACTCCACCAGGCTAAATAAATCTATTCTCCACCAGGCTAAATAAATCTATTCTATAGTTAACAACAATGTAAATGAAAAATCAAGCGCTAGTAGAAGTGCAGTTGAGCCAAAAAATTTGCTTTTGCAGTTAGATTTAATTTTTTACATTTAAACTAAAACATACATATCAATGACAAAACTTTGCAGCATCTGGTGACCACCAACTGAATAATCTCCAAGTTTTTTTAATAGCTCACTATAAAATTTGTTGGAAAGTTTTTCCCATTTACTTTGTAAAAATGTATACATTAATACTGTACCTTGGGAGCTCAGCAAATTTCCTCATTATTGCTGGGAGTTCTCGAGCCTCAGGAAACTTCAGGAAATAATTTTTCCTGCGGCACAACTCCCATGACACTGCCCTGACCGTGTGGCATACTGTGGTTTCATGCACTCCCACAGTGTCTGCATTGACAATGTGGAATGCTCCGGTTGCATAGAACCTTTAAATAAGAATTAGAATTATATGATATATTGAATACCAGAAATTTAAACAAATTTCATTCTTACATAATTACAAAAATGTGTAAACATACTTCTAAGTATAAAATATGTTACATTTACTTTCTCTTATTAGTAAATGGGGAGCAATATTATCACTAGTTAGCAATTGTGGATGAGAGAACCGATCCAACATTCAACTAAACTTAAAACGCAAACAAGAATTATCTAATCCTAACCTTTAAATTTCAGTACGGTACTTCTTGGTAGTAACCGAAACTAGGCTATGGTGCTAGAATTAAAAGGCTAAACATTCAAACCTAACACAAGGTTAACCTTCCAATTAACTGTCAGCTTTCCAAGTAGGTCTAATATACATACAATTTTAGGCCTAAATCAATATTTTAGGTTAAATATTACTGTACCTTAGTGCAATGAAAACCTGGCATTCTACTGGGAGATTTGCACTTCTACGTCCAGTACGGTGCAGGTTACAACGTAAAATTTCAACCAGAGCAAGTGTCAATTCTTTGGAGAATCGGAATCAGGCCCGTGATTCATTATAGGGAGATTTTTTTCTATTTATGATGAACGAGGAGCTAGCCTGATGCATCAACCCCCAACCTGGGGGACGGGTAATTTTTGTTCAAGGTTTTCTGCCTCTAGCCTTTTGATAGTCGAGTATTTAACTGCAAGGCAGCAGTGATGGTTTTGGTCCGCCCTGGGTATTTTATTTCCCCAGTACCCGCCATATCTGGTGAGCATTCCCCTATCTGCCACCTGTGGAGGAGTCCGATGGGAGACTGACAACTCCACACGGAATATATATATATTATACTTAAATATTTGACATTGAGCAATGCAAGATTAAAATGACATGATAAAAAATAAATGCTCGGACGGGACTTGAACCCGGACCTCTGGATTTTTATCCCACTACATCTAGGAATAGTGAGAATATATTATTATAAGAGAAATTAATGTTTGTACTAGACTTGTTCGGTGGCGTAATAGGTAGCACACTGGAATATATATATATATATATTATAATTAAATTTTTCACATTGAGGAATGCAGGCATAAAATGAAATGATAAGAAAAATAAATGTTCAGACTGGACTTAAACCCGGACCTCTGGATTTACAACTCACTACATCTAGTAATAATGAGTATATTTTATTATTACAGAATTTAATGTTTGTAGTACACTTGCTCGGTGGCGTAATCGGTAGCACACTGGGATATATATATATATATATATATATATATTAAACTGCTCAAAACAATTAGAGGAACACTTATAATACATTGAATAAGTAATTGTTTTTTTAAAGCTGTGATGCTGAAAGTTGGACAATATGTAAATTGAATTATTAATTTTATCATTGGATACAAATTTTAAAGACCCATGGCCTAAATACAGAGAAATTACCTCAAATAACAAATATAGAGAATTTTTTATTTTGGAAGGCACTGGCCACTTCTAATTGGTAAGCTTCCTGATGTTGCTATAGTGACGAATGTTGATTATTGCCTTGTTAATTGAAGTCTCTGACAAAATGAGGTATTTAAATGAGTTTGAAGTGTATCATGCTCTACATCTTTTACGACAATGTCAATCTCTGTGACAAGTGGCTAGAGAGCTTGGGGTTTTTCCTTCCGTGGTGTCCAGGTTACGCAACAGGCACAGAGAGACAGGTCAGTATTGTAGAAGACGTGGCCAGGGCCGTAAATTTAAAACAAGCCCCCAGGATGACAGATACGTTGTTCTTTCTGCTCTTCGACAGCGTACAAAAACTGCAAAAGACCTGCAGAATGACCTTCATATGGCTTCCGGAATCCGGGTTTCAGACCAAACCATAAGGAACAGATTAAGGAAGAGAATATTCGTCCAAAAAGGCCCGTTAAAAACCACGCTTAACAAATGGGCATAAGGCAGCAAGACGTACGTATGCTGAAAACCATGGTGATTGGAACCTGGACCAGTGGGAGTCTGTGCTCTTCTCGGACGAATCCAGGTATCGTCTTACACGTTGTGATGGTCGATTGAGGGTGTGGGGACGGCCAGGAGAAAGATTTTCTGCAGAGGCTGTACAGGAAATTGATAGATTCGGAGGAGGTTCCATAATGGTGTGGGCTGGAGTTATGTACAACAATCGTACGGACCTTGTACTTGTTCCCCAGCGACTGAAGCTGTCCGGTATATCGAGCACGTTCTGGAAGAGCATGTAGTGCCTGCTGACATTGGAGTAGGCCCTGGATTTCTGTTTATGCACGATAATGCCAGGGCACATTCTGCGGCTGCCACCAGGGATTTCCTGAGGAGGAATGAAATTGAGGTAACGGAGTGGCCAGCGGTCAGCCCAGACCTCAACCCTATTGAACACTTGTGGGATCTTCTAGACAGGAAGGTCAGGAACCGACATCAAGCTCCACAAACTCTGCAGCAACTTGGAGATGCTCTGAAGGAGGAATGGGAGAATATCCCGCAAGAGGAAATCCAGAATCTTATTGGGAGCATGCCACGAAGGTGCCAAAGTGTCATCGAATGTCGTGGAGGCCATACACGATACTAACTCTATATAACGAGTGTTTAACTTTGAAAAATAAGCACAAGATTCAATTGCTTACATAGCGGAATTATTTGAAAAGTTAATTGTCAGCGTTATTAATTTGTTTTTACTGACATGAGCAATAAATAAATAAATAAATAACCACAAATAATGTATTTTATTAATTTCATGTTTGTATCTTTATCCAATGAAAAAATATTTGCATATTTCATAGTGTTCCTCTAATTGTTTTGAGCAGTGTATATATATTAATTAAATGTTTGACATTGAGCAATGCAAGCTTAAATGACATAGGAAAAATAAATGCTTGGACGTGAATTGAACCCGGACCCCTGGATTTATATCCCACTACATCTAGTAATAATGAGAATATATTATTATAAGAGAAATTAATGTTTGTACTACACTTGCTCGGTGGCGTAATCGGCACACCGCGATATACATATTATAATTAAATGTTTGACAATGAGCAATTCAATCTTAAATGAGATAAGAAAAATAAATGCTCGGACGGGACTTGAACCTCGACCTCTGGGTTTATATCCCACTTCTAAATTTGAACTAGAATTTCAAAAATATCAAGTTATTTTTAAAAATATGTTTTAACACCACAATATAAAATTCTAGTGTATAACATTAACTACAAAACTTAAAATGATATTAATAAAAACACAATATTAGGTAGAATGGAAGATTTCAAACTAAGATATATCGTGGATGTGTATTCACTTTATGGAAACAAAAATAACGTGATCTTCAGGTTCACCAAAACCTACATTTGTTTTTACACGCTTTATATTAGCTTGACCTGTATCTATCTATCTATATATCTATCAATCAATCTATCTATCTATCTATCTATCTATCTATCTATCTATCTATCTATCTATCTATCTATCTATCTATCTATCTATCTATCTATCTATCTATCTATCTATCTATCTATCTATCTATCTATCTATCTATCTATCTATCTATCTATCTATCTATCTATCTATCTATCTATCTATCTATCTATCTATCTATCTATCTATCTATCTATCTATCTATCTATCTATCTACGTATCTATCTATCTATCTATGTAACGGAATCTTTCAACGCGATATTCACACACCTAAAATCATTGGATCGACTTGAATATTTGTATACTTGAAAACGACCCGTGAAAATACAATAATTCCATTTTTTAAACCCTGGCCAGAATCATCAGAAAAAAATGTATCGTTGTATCTATGTAATGGAATATTTGAACACGATTTTCCCCCACTTAGAAACATTGGATTGACTTGAAACTTTGTATACTTGTAAACGACCCGTGACAATACAATAATTTCATATTTTTATTCTAAAATCCTGGCCAGAATCGTCCGAAAATAAATAAAGTGTCTTTGTATCTATGTAACGGAATCTTTGAAAACAATTTTCACAGAAACATTGGATCGACTTGAAACTTTGTATACTTGTAAAACACCCGTGACAATACAATAATTTCATATTTTGTTTCTAAAATCCTGGCCAGAATCATCGGAATATAAAAAAAAATGAAAACTGGTATAATAGGTTGCGGACTTGTCGACTTTTTAGTCAATCGTTGTAAGAGCTCAGTTGGTAGAGCGGTGAACTCTAGCGGTATATCATTTCAGTAATCCATAGGTCGCTTGTTCAAATCTGGTTGGGAGGATTTTATTTTAAAAGAGTATTACTTTTAGCGCATAATACAATAGTATCGAATTTATAGATATTTACATTTTTATCTTATTCTGTAAAATATTAAAAGTAAAAAATCAAAAATAAATAATAGTTTTAAAAAACTAAAACAACACGCTTTATTAGAAAACCGAACAAAAAAAAGAAAAATAATTTTAATTTCCAACACGCCTGGGATAAAATTAAAGTGGTCAACAAAAAAATAAATGTACAATAAAACTAGAGTTATCAACAAAAAGAAAATATTTTTACCATCAAAAGTGTGGGGAGCTTTTTGTGAGTTTTACATTTTATTCTTAGAGACTTTACTTTTGCCAATATCTCTTTATTGTCAAATATATTAATTGATATAGAGCACCCCACGCTCTTGATGGTAAAATTATTTTCTTTTTGTTGATAACTCTAGTTTTATTCTATATGTGTTGGAGATGATTTTATTTGTTGACCACTTTAATTTTATCCCAAGCGTGTTGGAAATTAAAATTATTTTTTTCATTTTTTAGTTCGGTTTTCTAATAAAGCGTATTGTTTTAGTTTTTTTAAAACTATTATTTATTGTTATACTCGTCAGTAATTGTTTGTAAGTATATAACTGGCATAGGCACAACACAATGAGTTAGGACGGGTAACATGTAACATTACAGAAAATGAGAATTTTTGTTCCAAATAACTTTCAAAGAATCTCAAACGCTGACTGAGAAGTGAAAAATAAATTACACAGTTATAGGGAGGAATTATTTCGAGAAAATTATACCAAAATTTGAAATCATAACAACAAATTGTTTATAATATGAAAAAAGACACAAAAAATTATGTAGCTATTATTTTCTAAACTTTTTACACACATTCACATATTTAGGCCGTGTGTAATTTTTACGTGTACATTGCAGCACATAAATGAGATAATTTACCTTCCTCGTAGCTCAATAAATCAACATTTTCAGTATATTTTCATTTTAATTAGTTTCTTCATTAATTCTGATCCAGTAAAAATATCATGTTCATTATATGAATCAATTTTAATGGCTCATGTCATAGCATAGTTTTGTTTGAACAATCATGCTACAAGCCAGAAGGTCGAGGATTCGAGCCTCGATTGGGTTAGGATTTTTAGCTGGACCAAACCTTCTGGCGGCATCGCGGCTCTGGTGTCGACTCAGCTCCTAACGGAAATGAGTACCAGCTGCATGTTCTTGTGGCAAAGACGGCCATATGTAGAGCCGAAACATAGTAGCTCTGTTGCATTGTTGTTCCGTAATATTATTCTCTAGTGAAAGTTATCAAAATGTCAACATAATTTAAAAAAATAACAAAAATCCATCAAGAAAGAAAACTTGTTAATGCAAATTTTAAAAATTATTTTGAAGATAAGTTTGTTGTATTACTACACATTGTTACCTACTCGTGTTAACTTACACAATACACTACTCATTATATGCAGTTACACTCCTAGACACTGCTAACTTACTGTTTTACACTTGCATATTTTTTAAACAGGTCTCAAGTTTTATCAGTCTGAATTATCAGTTTACACTACTTATAAGAAGATTATTAGTTTCATGTTTTAAATAAAGAACTTGGCATGAGAAACTGAGTTTCTCAATTGATTCATGTAATTTATTACACTCTTAAGATGATTATAAAAGTGTGTTTTAACGTCTTTCTGTACGTACCACCTCCGAAACAACAATAAACACAAAGGAACATAATTAAATATACAATTTACTTGGAATAATTAAACAGTCATTACAACACTTTTATTTTTGATCAAAGCGACATTTGATCTGCAGTGACGCTCTGAGCTGCCTTTAACAAGTACGTCATCTGTTAATACAGAAATACTTAAAGAGCGTAGTTTATATACGATGATTATAATTTTTTTCTAATGCCACCAGGTAGTCTTTTATGACATTTCTGTCTTTCTCCCCTGGCATTGGCGGAATTGTAATTCATTTCCTAAGTTGGAGTCTTCTTAAAGAGCGTAGTTTATATACGATGATTATAATTTTTTTCTAATGCCACCAGGTAGTCTTTTATGACATTTCTGTCTTTCTCCCCTGGCATTGGCGGAATTGTAATTCATTTCCTAAGTTGGAGCACCTTAAAGCGGAGTTACGATATGGTAGGAGATGAATGGTAATGAAGCGCCAGAAGAGTTCTTAACCTAAACTCCAGACCATGGGCAACCACAGGAATAATTCCCTTTAAGGAAAAATAAACATTGTTGACCGGGAATCGAAGCCGGGACCTTCTGAACTGTAGTCAGAAACGCTGTAGACCACGAGGCTTGTCAAAAATGATCATCATAATATGTAAGGGAGGAGAAATATACTATCAGTATTGAGCATAAAGTTTTTTTACTTTAGACAGATGAATGGAGAAGACTACATGACAGTGATCTACAGGATATTTATAAAGACATCGGATGTAGTTAAGTCTCGTAGACTGCGATAAACATGTGGTGCGAATGAGGAGTGAAAGAGGAGCACGGAAACGTCTTGTAGGAAAACCAGAAGGAAAACGCCCAGTTGGTAGACCAAGAATGAGGTGGGAGGATAAGCATGATTAGAGGGAGGTGGATTGCATGGGGGATGATTGGAAAATATTAGTTCAGGAAGGGCCATGAACCTACGGGTTCGATACTGCAAAAAGGTTAGTTACTTAGTGCTACTGGGATCTGTTTGTAGAAAATCAGAGATAAAGCGTTCCAGTATTGAGACTAAGAATGAGGTGGAAGAATAACCTTAACTATGATTTGAGGGAAGTACATTATACAGCGGATGTTTGGGAAAGCATTAGCTCTGGATAGGTAGGCCTATGTATACGGGTAGTTGAGTGAGTTAGCGAAGGTCCAGCAATTCCAGAATCGAGTCTATGTTAAATGTCACAAGACCTACATACATTTTATGTAATTACTCGAAATTAAAAAATGAAAGTCAAAATATGACATGTCATAGGAATGTTCCCCTAATAACAATACAAAACTTAATTGACACAAATATAGAAAAAAGTAACAATGCACAAGTGAAGAAGATTTCTTTGTATAAATATAATCAACATTCGTTTGATGTTGGCTAACATGTCGCTAGCAGTCACTTGTTCTGTTACATCATTCACAGGTGCAAAACCTGACACAGAATAGCCTAATACTTTTAGCATATTACAAATCCTAGAAGAATAAGCTATATAATATTTACTATACCAGTATGACTGAACTGCTAAATAGATTCATATATCGCGCGGGACAAATTCATGTTGTGTAATAATGTTTTGATAGGTGGCGTATCGTGTTACATCTTCGTAGCGTGCCTCAGTTGCAGAACGTGTGCGGTTACTGACATGTAATTAGCCGTTTTGATAAATTTAAATAAACATCAATTACTGCATTAATATATTATTCAAAAAGTGATAGAAATGGTATGTTTTTAACCTTTGAACATTAATCACGATAGGTGTTCTCAGTGCCATCCTACTGTGAACCTTGTTCTGTAAGTAATCCGAACTTTTACCGTCGCGTTGTAACAATATAAATGCAAGGTAGGTGAACCATAATAAAATATACCGCATTTATGGGAACATGTTTAGACTCGAGCCTGAATGGTAGAAGGTAAGTGAATTTACTGTTTGTATTCTCAATAACAGTA